>JAXQQM020065635.1:0-23738 GCA_034641835.2 Pinus albicaulis
AGTATTTTTATGATGTTTTTGGTTTTATGGTTTTATGTTAAGAAGGAAAAGAACTAAATGTTGAAAAAGAACAGTTGTTGGTCACACTAAAAATAGAGCAAAGCCTATACTAGAGAACAGAGAATGCAAAGTTTGATAATGACTCATAGAAAGAAAATAAATCACAACATGAACTCAATAAATCATAGCATAAACTCATCCAATTCATTCATTAGAAATATGTTGGAATAGCTTGAGAAAAGGAAAATTTAGCACAAATTAGGTTCTCCTAAGTAAACAACCATCTTTACAATATTACAAAGAATCTCATCCATGGCTAAAAGTTTATTGGAACACAATTGGAAAAAGACTATTTGTAACACAATAAGATTTCTACTCTGAATTAACTTGTCATGCTAAGATCAATTCATTCTGTAGCTCAACTTGTCACCACTAAACCTATTCAAAAGTTAGAGATTTTCGAAAATAGTTTTTGGAAAGAAAGGTTTAATTGTGAAATTGCAAAGGATTGCAGAACAATCAAGGCCTTAAACTGATATCACTAACTCATTCCTGTTCATATGATGATGCATTAATATAAAGTTAGAACAATATTAGTTTGTAAACAATGAAGGCCGTGAAGTCTAATTTTGATAGTTAATACAACTAAAAGAACAATGGATAACACTGAACTAGAATGCAATTGATCAAGCTTAAAACACAGTGATCACAACTAAACTAGAATGCTTTTATCCTAACTTTGAAATACAGTGATTTGGAACTGAACTAGAATGTCACTAATCTAACTTAAAGTACAGTGAACTGAGTTATACTAGAGTTCCATTATCAAACTTAAAACATAGTGACAGAATTAAACTAAAGTGACATCTACCTCTGGAGTACTACAACTAGACTAAAGATGCAACTAATCACTAAAATGTCTCAGCTTTGTCTCATTCGGAATTAGTGGTATTTTGGAATAACTTATGGAACAGGACTGGCTGCAACATGTTATGTAAATGAGCATGAAAGCATACAATTCAACAAAACACAACAAAGCTCTAAAACACCACAGCTATGTCTCATCTAGAATTAGTGATATTTTGGAAGAGTTTATAAGATCACGACTAGCTGTAACAACTGATGTAATCGAGCACAAAATCATAAAGTTCAAAGAAATGCAACTAAATCCTAAATACTACATCTATATCCCATCCAATGTGAGTGATATTTTGGCAGATTTTGTAAGGATAAGACTAACTGTGACATCCACTGCAAGTAAGTATAAAAACACAAAGTTCAGAAAATTAATTAAACTAAGAATGAAACAAGGCTAAGTTACTTATCTAAACCATATGAACAAAGCTTCTCAGGTAGCAGGGGCCCTCTACCACCGGATTAGCATGCAAATCTACTCAAGATTGACTCATCTCTTGCAATAAAGTGATGCTTCTTTCATTAAAGGAGAAATTCTTCAAAACAGAGTATTTACGGTCTTCTGAGATCTAGCAATAAAACATAAATCTAGCTAAGTTGTTTCTCGGTCTCCCGAGCCATACTTATAAAAAAATTACATAACTGTCTTTGAGATAAAATAGGATTAATTGTCTTTCCAAACTAAAATCAAACTAGGACTCTGGTGGTGGCCTCGTTCTATGATTAAGGACATCTGTACAGTCCTTGTCCTATTAGAAGTCTGTCACCTAGTTTTGGTTTCCCACATGCATAACCGCCTGTAGACTCGAGCTCAGACTTCGTGGGGAGCAAGAAATGATGGGGGAGTGACGTGGAATACGACCATATGCATTTTTCCTTGTGGTGACACCTGGAACCTGTGTAAACATGAGAACGGCTGCGGAATAGGCGACTGGCTACAGAATGACTGTGTTCTGTAGCCAGTTTAGTCAAAAATTGCTACAATAACAAAATCATGAAAACATAGAAAGTTAGTCATTATATACATTCTTAAAGTAATCCTAATTAATCCTATTGATCATTTAAGCCTGTAATTGATGAGGGACAAAGAAAATGAAGTGAAATGTGGTGGAAAAGAAGGACATCTTTGGGGCTCAACATACCCCCACTGCAAGGCTTTTGCATGTCCTCATGCAACTATTCCATGTACTCTGAGACCTCTGTTAGGACATATAAGCCTCTTCTTCTGCTTTGCCTGACAGTGAGTGGTCTTCTGGGCTTCCTTATGACTAAATTGAATCTCAAATTTGTAAGTGCCCTGCTTAACCTTTTGTTTTTCTTCTTCAATCTTTCACTGACCTTGTGCAACTTTTTCATTTGTAGAGACAGAGTGGTATTCATATCACCTTTGAGCTTAACCCGCTCCCTTAAAATTTCATTCTCATTCTTGATATGCCTATTGAGTACTTCTAACTCATATTTATCTCTTCTTAGCATATCAATTGCAGATTTTGGTGGACTAGGAGTTCTGTCTCTACTTTCTGAAGCTTTCTTCTCTAGTGTCTCAACATAATTGTAAATTTCTTGTTGTGTTGGGTCTATTTCAGGGGCTCCTTCATCAAAATCCTCCTCATACTGATAGTCAGGTGATCTAGCAGTAGGTGTTTCTTCATCCTCAATGTTTATGATTCCAGTTTGTCTAACCTCTGTTTTCTTTAGTATACCTTTAAGCCTGTGGCTCCGTCTCGGTTGAGATGGCCCTTCTCCTCTGTCTTTGGCATATTTTCTTATTATTCTTTCCTTCTTAAGCTGCTTTTTAATTTGAGCCAATTTCTCAGAAATCATCTCTTCGTTGTCCTCTTGTATTGATTTACCAGTTTTAGTTTCAACAGCCTTAGAAATTTCCTTTCTCCTGCTTCTTCTTATGGGTTTGCCTTCAAGTGGAGATTCCTTGGGTTCCTCAAAATGATTCCTTACTAGAAACTCATCCCAATTATCTCCCATTTTTCCCAAATGATGTTCAATTAAGATTTTGACTAACCCATGGTGATACAAGGTTTTTTCCAGAAATTGAACCCTCTTTTGTACATTTGAGGCCATTCTTTTCAGACTATGAAGTAGGAAAAAGGGAAAATTGATTTCCTCTCCTAAGAAATGCATCATTAACCGAATATGATAAACAAAGAGGGTACCAAATCTTCCTTCACAAGTTATAAATTTTTGCAGGATGAGAAAAATGTTCCTCCATTTATTCTTTAGTGCAGAGTTAGGAATACCTTTCTTAAGAATGGAAACATCCATACCTAGTGTTTTGAGTGTTTGCCTCCATGCCTCGTTATGAAATTCCCTATTTTTGAACCACTTTTCTCCTTGCCTGGGTAATTCCGTTGCTTCTCCAATGAAAGCCTCTGTAATGGTGAATTTAACATATCCTATTTCGACCTCCGCTCCATTGAAGGACCGTGCAAATGTTTTAGTCACTTCTTTGTGAAAACCACTGAATTTTTCTAAAAATTGCAACCACCCAGCCTGCTGTAGCATTTCTCTGATTTGTGGATAGCCCTCCAAGTACTTGGTTCCAAATGGTTCAGTTCTTACTATGAGACCCATAACTTATCTTTTCAACCTTCAAATTACTGCTCCACTGCTCACGGTGAAAATGGATATTAAAGAGATGTTTTTACTCCACAGATATTTCCTCTGTTTTACAGACCGGGATGGCTAAGAATTGGCTGCGGAACTCTGCTCACAGTGAAAATGGCTGTTAAAAAGATGTTTTTACTCCACAGATACAGACCGGAATGGCATAAGAAGTGGCTGCGGAAAGAAATGATACGGAGTAGTTATGAAATGAGTATAATGCGGTGCGGGTTATTCACACGGATTAATGAATTGAGAGTTATCACGGAAGAAAAGATCGCGGAGATATTTTGTGAGAAATTCAAAATCATCATTAAATACTTTGGCCTAGTGACGTGACTGATCAAATCACTTCAATACTTAACCGTTAAGTTTTAAATGATGATCGGATATGGCAAGATAGAAGGGATTTTGTCCAAAGTTTTTATGACAGGTTTTATAGGCATGATCAACACGATTAATTAAAACAACCTTTTTGAATCATACATGACTTAACTTATGCTAAACTTTCATGATCTGTTACTATAATAATTTCATAATTTTTACCTTTGCCTTTCCTTTGATTTTTTTTCTTTTGGTTTTGATATGCCTTGTCCTCCTTTAAAATTCATTGGTCTTCAGTCCTTATAACTCCTTTGATTTTTCTTGTTGTCTTGGATATGCAAGATCAATTTGTTGCTCAATCAAGTGATTATTGGATAGTGCCTTCAGGATCTCTGGCTGCAGAATGTCTGGCTGGCTGCAGAATATCTGACTGGCTGTAGAATGTCTGACTGGCTGCAGAATATACCTGTAGAAGTCTTAAAACATGGAATGGAAAGGTTTGAAGCATGAATGGAATGTTTGTATGAAATGAGTTAAAAATGGATAATGAAGTATGGTGTAATGGAGTATGGGTGAAGTGAATAATGGAATGAAATGAATCTCAATTATGAAGTGGAGTGAAGTATGGAAAATGACTTGCAACTTATGATCTGTATTATTCAATTACAGAAAGAAATCACTCTTAAAACTCTGAGATGAAAAATGAGGTGGACCATGGAATGAAATGAATGAAGTATGGAGTGAAGTGGAGTATGGATGAATGGAATGAAATGAAGTATGGATGAATGAAATGAAATGAATCATAAGTGAAATATGGGTTTACACTTATGATTTTGTAATAGTTGCTTGCAGAAAAAGAACAAATTTGAAAAGCTAGAGTGTCAGAAAAATTCTAATTTTCACTCTATCTTTTCTGTATAAACATGTTAATCAATGATTAGTTTTCACGTTTATATATATATATATATATATATATATATATATATATATTCTTTTGGATTCAGAAAATTCAACTAAGTTGATGAAGAAGAAAAATTCTTCTTCATTAACTTCACATTACTGTTTTCCTGAAATCTTCTGACAAATTCTTCTCTTGAAAGTGGCTTGTGATATAGCTTCAATCTATGACCATTTACAAGAAAAGTGACCTTCTCTTCATCTATTGTTCTGATTTTTATTGCTCCATTGTCAAAAATTCTTATAATTTCATATGGCCCAAGCCAATGTGTTTGGAATTTACCTTGAAAATCCTTGAACTTTGAATCAAACAAGAGAGCCCAGTCACCTTCCTTGAACTTATTTTCCTTGATGTACTTGTCATGCCATCTAGTCCTTTGCTATTGGACTAGACTTGTTTTCTGAACTGCATCTTGTCTGATCTCATCCAATTCATTAATCTGCTCTAATCTATGCTTTTGTGCCTCCGTTAAATCAAGTCCTAGCTGAACTGCCATTTTGAAAGTTTGAATCTGGAACTCTATGGGAAACAAAACTTGCTTTCCATAAACAAGTTCATAAGGAGTATGGCCTGTTGTGCTCCTCCATGTAGTTCTATAGGCCCACAAGGCTTCAGGAAGCCTATCTGCCCAATCTCTTCTATGTAAATGAACAGTCTTCGTTAGGATCCCTTCAATGACCTTATTAGTAGATTCCACTTGACCATTTGCTTGTGGATGATAGGGAGTAGATTTTCTGTGCCTGATTTTGTACCTCTCCATCATTTGTTCCACTAGCCTTGATGTGAATTGAGCTCCTTGATCTGTAACAATTTCCCTTGGGACACCAAAACGAGTAAAAATATCCTCAAAAAGAAAATTAACTATAGATGCTTCAGTAGCAGAAAGTAATGGTTTGGCCTCTACCCATTTAGTAACATAATTAGCGCAAACTAATATATATTTCTTTTGTCTTGATGGAGGACTAATAGGTCCTACAAAATCCAAAGCCCATTTTTCAAAAGGTTCAATATGTACCTGAGGTTGTAATGGCATCTCACTTGAAGGAGAAGGTTTCCCTACCCTTTGGCAACTGTCACACCTTTTGACATACTCTTTAGCATCTTTAAACAAGGATGGCCAATAATATCCTAAATGAAGGATCTTATAGGCTGTCCTCTTATCAGCAAAGTGTCCGCCACAAGGTTCATCATGACATGCTTTGAGAATCTCAGGCATTTCATCTTCCCGAACACATCTCCTAATGATAAAATCTGGACCTGTCTTGTACAACTCATTAGCAACCCATGAATATTTTGCACTGTCATAAATGATTTTTCTTTTATCTCTTGCATTCATTATTGAAGGAAATTTTCCTGAAACTAAATAATTAGCAATGTCAGCAAACCAAGGAGTTTGAGTATAAATTGAAAAAAGATATTCATCAGGAAATTGATCTTCAACTGGAGTGTCATCTTTGATGTTTTGGAGTCTAGATAGGAAATCGGCTACTGTGTTTTGTTTTCCAGGCCTATCTAGAATGGTAATGTTGAATTCTTGTAAAATTAATAACCATCTTATGACTCTGCCATTAGTAATTGATTTTTTCATTAAGTATCTAATTGCAGAATGATCAGTGTGAACAAAAGTTTCATAGCCTGTTATATAGTGTCTAAATTTGTTTATGGCATGAACAACAGCTAAAAACTCTTTTTCAATTACAGTATAGTTTAACTCTGCAGGAGTCAAATTTTTACTGGTATAGTAGATGGCATAAGGAATCAGGTCTTTTTGTCCCAATACTGCTCCTAGAGCTGTATCTGAGGCATCTGTTGAAATATGAAAAGGTAACTTCCAGTTAGGTCCCCTTAAAATAGGTGCTTCAGAGATTTTTGTTTTTAGGGTCTCAAAGGCTAACTGGCAATCAGGATTCCACTTGAATTCACAGTCTTTGGTAAGTAATTTGAAAAGTGGAGATGCTATCTTGGTGAAGTTTTCTATAAACCTTCGATAATATCCTGTGAATCCTAGAAAAATCCTAACATCTTTTTGACAACCTGGAATAGATAAGTTAGAGATGACTTCAACTTTTGACTTATCAACTCTAATCCCATCCCTTGAAATGTGATGTCCTAAAACAATTCCTTCAGTAAACATCATAAAACACTTCTCATGACTAAGTGAAATATTTTCTTCTTTACATCTCTTTAAAACTTTTTCCAAGTTTGTTAAGGCTTCTTCAAATGTGTTTCCATAAACTGTGAAATCATCCATATATACCTCTACAAAATCATGTATTAGATCTGAAAATATTCCTAGTACTGCCCTTTGAAATGTTGTGGGTGCATTGCATAGTCCAAATGGAAATACTCGGTAAGCATAGGTACCCCAAGGACAGGTAAATGTGGTTTTGTCTTGATCTTCAAGTGCTACTTGAATTTGGTTATAACCACTAAACCCATCTAGAAATGAAAAGTACTTTTTGCCAGCTAATGTATCTAACACTTGATCTATGAAAGGTAAGGGAAAATTATCTTTAAGAGTAGCTTTGTTTAATTCCCGGTAGTCAATACATACCCTCCATTTAACATTTTTATTTGGCACAATTACCAAAGGAGAAACCCACTGACTATCTGAAATGGGATAGATAAAGTTAACATTTAACAATTTCTGCAATTCTTCCTTAACAATATCCCTAAGATTTGGATTCATCCGTCTTTGAGGTTGTCTGATTGGTTTACAATTTTCCTCTATATAGATGTGATGAGTGCAATTCTTGGGGCTTATCCCTTTCATATCAGTGTACTCCCATGCATATGCAGAAGAATGTCTCTGTAATATCTCGACTAGCTCTTCTTGTTGAGATTTCTCTAGGTTCTTGTTTATGTTTAAAGTTTTTCCTGGAAATATCTCAATTGTAGAGCTGCCCAATTTATCCATGGAGTAAAGAGACATCTGTCTTGATGATAAAAACTCAATGTTGGATTCTTCTTGAAATTGTTCATGTTTGTATTCCAAAGAGGATTCAAATTTTTCTAAGGTATTCAGAATCTGGCTATCTTCACTAATTTCTGAAATTGTGAAGAGAGGTTGTAAGTCTTCTTCATCCTCTATCCATTGAGTATCATCTAATTCTGTAATTGTTCTTGCTGGAGGATACAAAGTAAATTTCTTGGTTGAACTACCATCAGAGATGTACATATCACCGGATCTACAACTAATGAAAGCATCAGCTGTAGCTAACCAAGGTCTTCCTAATATAAGAGGATGCCCTCCTAGATTATTCTTAGGAGTTAGGATCATAAAATCCACAGGATACTCCCAAGAATCTAGGGACACTGGAATGTCTTCTATTACCCCATCAGGTTTAATCATAGATCTGTCTGCTAATTGTAATAATGTGGGTGTAAAAAGAAGATTAGGAAGTTTCATTTTATCCATGATTTGTCTACTCATGATATTGATTGCTGCTCCTAAATCAATAAGTGTGTTTTGGATCTCAATTCCATTAATGTGAATTTTAACAACTGGATTTCCTGGGTCTAGATACTTTGGAATAGCCATCTTACCCATCATGATATCTGTTATTTTTCCTGCCAGTTGAATTTTCTTTATCTCTCTTATTATTTTCTTGGTTTTCTTCATGCTCAACTCCTTTATTGTCTTTTCTAAGATTGGAATTTCCTTGATGGCTTGTAATAATGGGATCTTAATACAAACATTTCTCAGCTCATCTAGGAAATCATAATTAGGCACCATAATTTGTTTCTCTACACCCCTATCAATTTGTAATCTTTCTGGAAAGGGAGGTGTAGAAGTGGATGTTGATGGCTGCTCTAATATAGGAGTTGAAATTATTGGTTCTTTTTGTTTTTATTTTTCAATGTTTGAGTCTTGGAAAGTTGTGTTCTCTTCAAGACTTTTATTTACCCGTAGAGAATCTTCCTCAGAATTGTCTTGCTCTTGTATGATTATAGAAGGTTTCCTCTTTTCAAGTATTCTTCCAGACCTAAGTTGAACATCACTAAGGTCTAAAGGAGTGATCAAATAAGTTGGAAATTGTTGGCCTTCTATCATGTATGTGTTCTGAGGATTTTTATTGTTGGGGTTTGGTATGGGTTGGGCAGGAAACTGATTTGTTTTCTGAGGAAATGGTAATGAAAGTGGTTGATTTTGATGTTGTGGATTTTGAGAATTTTGTTGAGGATTTTGTTGAGGAGGGAAATGTGGATATGATGGATAGGATGGTGGATATTGGTAATACTGAGAGTATCATCCTTAGGGATTTTGTGCTCCTTGCGCCCAAGTTTGTGATTGATTTTGAAATTGGGGCCAAGGTTGCTGCCAAGAATTCCAATTTAGTGGGGGTTGATTATACAATTGATCATGAAATCCTTGTGTTTGAGGTCCTTACCAAGGCCTCCCGGAGACAAAATTGAGAGATTCTGTGGAACTTGTAGGAGTTTCTTCTTGAAAGACAGCTTTAAGACCAGGAAGTGAAGGACAACTCTTGGTCTCATGTTTTTCTGAACAAATTACACAAGTCTCTACAACTTTTTCATCCAAAGGGCATTCTCTCAAGGCATGTTTCTTTCTACATTTGGGACAAAAGATTGCTAAGGCATCAGATTCAGATTTTTGCTTGTTTTGTAACTTGAGGGTGTCTATTTGTTCACTAAGACTCCCTAAGATATCATATTTGAACTCATCAAGCATATGTCCTATTTCTGCCCTACTTACTGTCCCAGAAGCAGACTTACTTGCCCTTGCAAGAGCAGGGTCTCTTGGTCCTTTTACAGTTTTAGATTTCCCTCTTGAAAGGTTGATACATAATTCAGCTATTTCAGGTAATGTGAGATGAGATATATCCCATTTTCCCATCATGTTAAGGATATCTAACCATTCATCCATAATTGTCTTCAACAAGAGAGCTTTCAAGGTGTCTTGGTCTAAGTTTTCCATTTTTTCTCTTTTGATGTTGTAGTTAAATCTCTCCAACAAATCTTCCAGATTTTCATCTTCTTTTTGTAGCATTTTAAACACTTCCTCCTTATGGTTGGCTGGCATACAGTAGTCCAAATACCTCTCTAGAAATACTTGTTTCATGTCTTCCCATGTCCTAATAGAATTGTTGATCAAACTCATAAACCACTTCAATGCTGCTCCTTTCAATGTTGAAGGAAATAATTTAAGTTTTTGAGCATCTTGTAAGTAGTCATAGGTTCTACATAGGACTTAAAATTCAAATAGGAAGGTTTCAGGGTCTTCAGTTTTAAGTCCATAAAAGTTTGGAAGGACAGAGGGTGAAATGTTTTTCATAGTTGTATTAGTTTCTTCATCTACTATAGGAAACCCAAAAGAGCTTCCCATTTCTCTTCTACCTCTTCCTCTGCCTCCTTCTCCTTTTGCACCTCTACCTCCTTCTCCTCTACCTCTACCTCTACCCCTTCCAAATAGTGTGTGTTCTCCATTAAAAACTCCTCCTCCCCCTTCTTCTGCCATAGTTGATTCTTCTGTGGAAGTTGAAAGGTTTAAGTCCCTAGCAGGGGTTCCTGAATCTTCTTCCAAGACAGGTTCAGTGGGTAAGGTGGAAGGTCTTTCTGATGGAATATCTGATCTTAAGTCCTCTGCAAGTCTAGGATCAGTAAAAGATGGAATGTGGGTTTGAGTTGGAGGTGTACTGGCTTGGTCTTGGTGAAACAAGCGGTGTTCTAAGACTCAAGCTTCTGCTTCTTATGAATCTACCCCTTGAGTCTCTTTCTCTACACATTTCATTGTTTTTGGGAGGTAAGAAACAAGGCTACCTAGCTACACTTCCCCGGAAACGGCACCAAAATGTTGTGCTCAACTTAGTGCTCCTAAATTGAGGTCATAAATTATCAACCAGGGTCAGTAAACTGCTGAAGTGTGGTGCACTATATGTGCCTAGGTATATGTTTCTCACTACGTCGTGTTTAGTGTTTTTATGATGTTTTTGGTTTTATGGTTTTATGTTAAGAAGGAAAAGAACTAAATGTTGAAAAAGAACAGTTGTTGGTCACACTAAAAACAGAGCAAAGCCTATACTAGAGAATAGAGAATGCAAAGTTTGATAATGACTCATAGCAAGAAAATAAATCACAACATGAACTCAATAACTCATAGCATAAACTCATCCAATTCATTCATTAGAAATATGTTGGAATATCTTGAGAAAAGGACAAGTTAGCACAAATTAGGTTCTCCTAAGTAAACAACCATCTTTACAATATTACAAAGAATCTCATCCATGGCTAAAAGTTTATTGGAACACAATTGGAAAAAAAAGACTATTTGTAACACAATAAGATTTCTACTCTGAATTAACTTGTCATGCTAAGATCAATTCATTCTGCAGCTCAACTTGTCACCACTAAACCTTATTCAAAAGTTAGAGATTTTCTAAAATAGTTTTTGGAAAGAAAGGTTTAATTGTGAAATTGCAAAAGATTGCAGAACAATCAAGGCCTTAAACTGATATCACTAACTCATTCCTGTTCATATGATGATGCATTAATAGAAAGTCAAAACAAGATTAGTTTGTAAACAATGAAGGCCGTGAAGTCTAATTTTGACAGTTAATACAACTAAAATAACAATGGATAACACTGAACTAGAATGCAATTGATCAAGCTTAAAACACAGTGATCACAACTAAACTAGAATGCTTTTATCCTAACTTTGAAATACAGTGATTTGGAACTGAACTAGAATGTCACTAATCTAACTTAAAGTACAGTGAACAGAGTTATACTAGAGTGCCATTATCAAACTTGAAACACAGTGACAGAATTAAACTAAAGTGACATCTACCTCTGGAGTACTACAACTAGACTAAAGATGCAACTAATCACTAAAATGTCTCAGCTCTGTCTCATTCGGAATTAGTGGTATTTTGGAATAATTTATGGAACAGGACTGGCTGCAACATGTTATGTAAATGAGCATGAAAGCATACAATTCAAAAAAACACAACAAAGCTCTAAAACACCACAGCTATGTCTCATCTAGAATTAGTGATATTTTGGAAGAGTTTATAAGATCTCGACTAGCTGTAACAACTGATGTAATCGAGCACAAAATCATAAAGTTCAAAGAAATGCAACTTAACTCCTAAATACTACAGTTATATCCCATCCAATGTGAGTGATATTTTGGCAGAGTTTGTAAGGATAAGACTAACTGTGGCATCCACTGCAAGTAAGTATAAAAACACAAAGTTCAGAAAATGAATTAAACTAAGAATGAAACAAGGCTAGGTTACTTATCTAAACCATATGAACAAAGCTTCTCAGGTAGCAGGGGCCCTCTACCACCGGATTAGCACACAAATCTACTCAAGATTGACTCAGCTCTTGCAATAAAGTGATGCTTCTTTCATTAAAGGAGAAATTCTTCAAAACAGAGTATTTACGGTCTTCTGAGATCTAGCAATAAAACATAAATATAGCTAAGTTGTTTCTCGGTCTCCCGAGCCATACTTATTTTGACACCTAATCCTATGGGATGGGTGTGGATATGTATTTTTGTATAATAAATAATAGTAGGAAATAAGGAAGGCCAAGAGTCATTGGGAGAGGAATCCCAATAGCCTCACCTCCATGTATAAATGCATGTAGATTCTTCAGCTAATAACACATTCTGATTTGAGGAGCACTGCTTGACATGGTATCGGGAGCTGTCCACCATTGCTAGTATTTCGCTTTTAGGGGCCCTCCTTTCGCTTCGCTAATTTGAAAAAATAGTTAATGTCTCCTTATATTGCTAGATCACCTCGTATTTTTTTCATTTTTGCAAATTCTACGCCTCGACTTCGCAGTTCTCAACCTTACAGTATCCGAGTATTTTGCAGTTTCTCGCAATTTCGCAAATTTCCGTAACTACGATTGGGAGGTTACAACTGCTATTTCAGTTTTTTTTGTAACGCCCTCACTCTCTCCCTACATTCTTCCACACTCCCTCGCCCTCTCACACTTCCCTCACGCCTTAATTCCTTTCTTTGACTGTCGCTCTGTCGACCATTTAATATCACTATTGTACCCGCCGGCGCCTCCCATCGTAGCCCTTCTCTGCAGCATTACACTCGTTCATGGCCTTTCGGCCCTCCCCGACTGCACAGAACCGCCAACTTAATATAATGCACACAGCGTTTGTGGCTCGTGGCCCATTTATAATACCACTCCACTGCTTATAATACAACGCTTCTCCACGCTGCATAAGTTCTTCCCTCGTCACACCTTATCACTCCAGCCCCGCCCTCACATTATTTGCACCGCTCTACGCATCACTACGACTGTTCTTGTTATGCAACAGCGTTTCCCTTCATTCATACAGCATCCAATATACACCATCCAATATACAGCGTTTCCCTCCATTCATACAGCGTTTCCCAACTGTATTACCGCCCTTCCTCCTCCAGCGCCCTGTCATTTAATAAAACCGCTCTTAATAGTCAATACCACCACCATATATTACCACCCTCACCATTCACTATTTCCGCCCCACCTCTCTGCATACAATACCACTATGGTGTAATACACTGGTTTAATATCATTGTTTCCCATATGTAATACTGCCAATACGCTCCATAGCAGTCTCACACACCCCCCTCTCCGCGCTATCAGTCAATACGCCCACGCTACCACTGTCCATACAGCATTCCATATATATTAAATGTTTTCCATTGTATATTTAATACGTTGTCCATTGTATATGTAATACGCTGTCCATTGTATATTTAACCACCGCCCCTCCATTTGCTTGTATTCATATTTAACCACCGCCCCTCCTCTAATACTCATTACGCCCTTCCCATTCACAATACCGCCCTCCCACTATCATATTTAATATCACTTCACATTCATAATACCGCCCTCCCATAACATTCCATATCGACCTCCCATACAAATTTTTTTTTCCAAACAAAAAAAAAAAATTATATATTTTTTTTTATGCAGAATTCAGTTTATAGCAAAGGGTATTTTTTTTTTAAAATTCAGTCTTCAGCAAGAGTTTTTGAGCAGAATTATTTTCCAGCAAAAGAGTTTCTGTCCTTTTAAACTGAGGTGCAGAATTCAGTTTTTAGCAAGAGCTTTTGTGTCCTTTTAAATTCAGTCTTTTAGCAAAAAGTGTTTCTGTCCTTTTAAATTCAGTATATTTGCAGCAAAGAGTTTTTTCAGTATATTTTCCAGCAAAGAGTATTTTTGTTTTCTCTCCTTCAAAAGAGATTCTCCAGCAAAGTTTTTTTCTCTCCTCCTTCAAAAGAAGATGACAGTCCCTTCATCTTCTAAAGAGGCTGCATACTTGGCACAGAGAGAAAAGAGACATGCTTCAGATTCATCCAGAGGAAGAGATGGCAGAAGACGAAGAAGAAACTTTAGAGAAAAGGGGGGCAGACAATCTAAAACTCAGCAGCAAAGAAATCAAGAGAAAGGTAAAACTAATGACAAAGACAAAGGTAAATCACCTGAATTAGCTCATTCTGTTCTAGCACATTGTAACAATGGAGTAACTGAAAACCTATTTGATGTTTCATTTACTTCATGGAGAGATGATTGGTTGCTAGATTCACGAGCAACATGTCACATGACATTTAGAAGAGATTTTTTTGAAGAATTCACTGACAAAGTTGATGGAGCAGTATATTTCGCAGATAAATCCAAACTCAAGCCATCAGGGCTTGGCACAGTCAGGCTTAAACTGCCTGGTCTTCCCGATCATATCCTACATGAGGTTCTATACCTCCCGGAGTTGAAGAGAAACTTGCTGTCCCTGATCGAAATCCGGCAGCAAGGACACTCAGTTCACTTGTTTGATGGCAAGGAAGAGGTCAGATCAGCATCAGATCACTCACTTGTCATGGAGGGAATAGAAGAAGGGAGACTCTTGAAGCTGAAAGGTTCATCTGCTCATGCTCAAAACTTTGCATTTAGTTCACATCATGATGAAGGTACATTTCCATCAAGTCTTTTATGGCATGCTAGATTTGGACACTTAAACTATGACAGCCTTCGTTTGTTGAAGAAAAATGGTGTTGATGGACTGCCTACAATTCCTAGAAAACCTAAGGAATGTGATGCTTGTATTCTAGGAAAGCATAGTAAACAGCCATTTCATGATTCACACTCAAGAGCACATAGGAAACTTGAACTTGTTCATTCAGATTTATGTGGCCCTATGCCTATTGCTTCTGCAAATGAAAACAAATACATGATGACATTTATTGATGACTACACCAGAATGTGTTGGATTTACTTACTGAAGAATAAGTCTGATGCTTTTCAAACTTTCAAGAATTTTCATGCATGGATTGAAAATGATGCACAAACACATATTGGCTCTCTACGTACTGATAATGGGAAAGAATACACTTCAAACGAATTTGAAAATTATCTTCGTCAACATGGAATCAAACATCAAACAACTGTGCCATATAATCCACAACAGAATGGTGTAGCTGAAAGAATGAACAAAACTATTTTAAATATGGTCCGCTCCATGTTATTTTTCAAGAATGTGAAATTGATGTTTTGGGCTGATGCAGTTCTATGTGCTGTTTACATAAAGAATAGGTGTCCTTCAAGTTCAATTAGAAACAAAACTCCTTTTGAAATGTGGCATGGCCACATTCCTTCGCTAAAGCATTTCAGGGTCTTTGGGTCCACCTGTTATGCCTTGATACCCAAGGGTCAAAGGAACAAACTTGGTGCTAGAAGCAGAAAATGTATCTTCTTGGGGTACTCCAATACCTCCAAAGGATATCGTCTCTATGATGAAGAAAATAAGAAGTTTGTGATAGCAAGAGATGTCATATTTCTTGAATCTTCCAAGAGTGACAAGGTTGTTGAGCGGCAAATTGATCACCTGGACAGATTCACACATGCAAAGTCCTTCCAAGAATTTGATAATGTGATTCCACATCTTGAAGGGGGGATTCCGATATTGAATCAAACTGTGGAATCATGTCCTGAAGCACTCTCTCCCCCACATGAAGAAACAACCACAGATGACACATTGGATGATGTGATTGACAGAATTGGGAGATTGAATCTTGAATCAATCCCAACTCAGTCAAATGACCAGCCTGGGCCATCTCAGAAAGGTCCTTCCAAATGGCTGACAAAGACACTGGAGAATGTTCATCCTGATGAGGTTGGAAAAATAGGAACAAGAAGTTCCACTCAACAAATTGAAGGTGATGTAGATAATTCTGATTCTCCTGTTGATATGGATATTGCTTATAACTGTGAATTGAGTTTGTCTACAGATCATGAACCAACTTCCTTCAAAGAAGCCGCTTCTCATGATGAATGGAAAGAAGCGATGCAGAATGAGTATGATGCCTTGATAAAGAATGGCACTTGGAAGCTGGTTGATCCGCCTTTGGGAACGAAACCAATTGGCTGTAAGTGGGTCTACAAGAACAAGTACAAAGCAGACGGCTCACTTGACAAGCACAAGGCCAGGCTTGTGGCAAAAGGATTCGCACAAAAATAAGGAGTCGATTATGAAGAAACTTTTGCTCCCACAGCAAAATGGACCACCATCCGGACTCTCTTTGCCTTAGCAGCTCAGAATGGATGGAAATTCCATCAGATGGATGTAAAAACAACCTTCTTGAATGGAGATCTAAAGGAGAAAGTTTATATGTCCCAACCAGAAGGATTTGTGATAAAGGGTCAAGAACACAAAGTTTGCAAACTTATAAAATCCTTGTATGGCCTCAAGCAAGCACCACGAGCCTGGTATGAGAAATTGACCGAGCATATTCTGAAACTTGATTTCAAACATTTTGATCTTGATGATGCAACTTTGTTTGTTAAGAAAGTTGGAAAAACAGTTGTATATCTTGTGGTATATGTAGATGATCTTTTGATAACAGGAAACAATGAGAGATATATTGCATCCATGAAGAAAGAGTTGAAGAAAGGTTTTGAAATGACTGATTTGGGTCATGTTCATTACTATTTGGGTATTGAAGTAATTCAACATCCTAAATTCATATTTCTTTCTCAAAAGAAGTACATTGGAGATCTCTTGAACAAGTTTGGCATGGATGAATGTAATCCTTTAACCACTCCAATGGAACAAAACTTGAAGCTCACATCTATTGAAGGGAAGGAATTTGAGGATGCAACTAAGTATAGACAGCTTGTAGGAAGTCTTATCTACTTGACCACCACCAGACCTGACATTTCATTTGCTGTTGGAATCCTCTCAAGGTTCATGCAAAAACCTTGTGAAGGACATTGGTCTGCTGCAAAAAGAGTGTTAAGGTATTTGAAGGGGACTCAAGACTTTGGACTCAAATATACACAGGTAGGCGACTTCAGCTTGATCGGATACTCTGATTCAGACTTTGATGGCGACAAAGAAACAGGGGTGTCTACTACAAGTTACACCATGAGTCTTGGATCAGGAGCTGTCTCATGGAGATCACGCAAACAGTCAGTTCCAGCAGATTCCACGACCGAGGCAGAATATGTGGCAGCAGCTGAAGCAACAAAAGAAATTGTGTGGCTCCGAAAAATCCTGGAAGATTTGCAGATGAAACAAATGTACTCCACACCACTCATGATCGACAACACTTCTGCAATAAAGTTGGCCAAGAACCCAAAGTTCCATGATCGAACAAATCACATCAATACAAAGTACCATCTAATTCGACATCATGTTCAGGCAAAAACCATCCATCTACATCATTTTTCCACAAATGAGCAAAAAGGTTTATTTACTAACTAGAATAAAAGGGGATTGGAAGTATTGTCATTGGCCAAAGGTGACGAAGGAATTGGCATCGACACGTTAACTAGGAAAAAAGAAAGAAACATAGCAAAGGACAAAGGAGTCGGCCAAAGAAGAAGCAGAGAAAAGTGCATACGAGAAGCGATTATCGGGTGAGGCAGAATTAAATTCGTTAGGAAGATGTTTGTGTCCTGAGATTAAATCATATGAGGAAGTTTTATTAGAATGTGTATGCATCGATGGAGGAGGAAATGCATGTGATTTGTTGGTGATATACGATGGGTGGAGAATACCGAGTGTATTTGGGTATTGATTGGTTCAATTCTCGTACGGAATGCCTTGAAACTCTGTTGAATTAATTCCCCTCATAAAGGAAGCCTGCGTATAACTAACTCTATCCTAATGGTAGTGAAAATTCTGTCGGAAGAGAACTACATTTGTTTGTTGTTGGAAATCCTGCCGAAGATAGACCAAGTAAGAAGGATAGCGCAAACCCAAACTAACCCTTTGGCATCATGAACGGAACTTGGAAGGAAAGAGGTAGAATGTAACAAAAGGAAGGACGGACGGAACCTTGAGCGAAGGGCGAAACCACTAAGGAGGAACAGTACAAGCGGTTTTTGATTTTCATCGCACCGCTTTCGACAAGCAAGCGATATTCAAGAGGTGGGGAGCGATTCCATAGAACAGGTGACATGCATCCCTGTACGATTTCACAAAACCGCTTACCACTGCGCGCCATCGCGCATTATCGTTCAACCCAGGATGCCCAACGATATTGATATATATCGTTGATCTGGGAAGATGCCATCAGACGATGGCTGTGTTCAGAAGGTGCGCGAAGAATAACACAAGTACGACGCGCCATCGTGCGTTATTTCCCGTGCAAGTTTCCCAAGCGATATTCGTCGGATTGGATGTTGTGGCACAATGGAACGTGAGCCCTTCGATCGGGTCAATTATTAGCAATGGGCCCCAGTTTTAAATAACATTGATTGAGCCATCGATTATGCATGTGGGGCCGGATCCAAAGGTCTATTTTAAAAAGGCCATTTGATAAAAGTGCGGATTATTAATATAAATATTTAATTATCAAAGGGTGTGAATAATATTTATTTATCAAATTCCACGAATTTGATAAATAAAATTCCAATAAAAGAAAGTAAAACCATCAGCGACACGTTAATATTACTTAACCTTGGCTATAGTATCATTTGGCAGAGAAAAAGATTACCTTTGGGACAATTCGTGCATGGAAGAACAAAGATTGGATTTTCAATTTGGATTGGTTCGAATTTTAATATGAATACCATTGGTAGTTGGATGGTTTTGACTCATGTTTTTACTAAAGGCAAAAACTATATAAGGAGAAGACGATTATTGTACAAAGCGTGCATATGTAAGGGTGGTGGATGGATAAACTTCTCTAAGGAATATCTACATGGACGAACTCTGTTCTTAATTGAAAAATTTGAATCTATGATGCACCCATGGATATAATGATGAATCTATGGTTTGATTGACTGATGAAATCATGAAGAAATGGTGCCAATCTACTGAAGAAAATGAATAAATCTAGTGGCCTGCAAAGTATGTTGTGTGGAAGCTATTAGATCCAGTATGAAAATTGATGAAACGTGGTCCGCAGTAGATCTGAGGGTCGAAGCCTACAGTGAGGGGGTTGTAGCTCCCTTCTAGTGGTAGCTGGTAAATGAGAGTAGGGGGTAGTAGCTCCCTTCCAGGAGAGGCTGGTAAACAAGAGAAGGTTGTAGCCTTCTGCAGGTGGGTGCCCGCGTGCTGGTATGAGTCTGAACCAGCATAAAATTGTAAGAAGTTTTTCTTTATAATAAATATTGAAGACTGAGATAACAGCAGTGGTGGTTTTCACCCGAATTGGGTTTCCACCTTAAATACTGGTGTTCATATGTGTTTCTTATGTTTGATGGTTTGTTCTGTTATTTCTGTTCATGCTTATTGCTTATCTGATGAATGAATGATGCAATGATCTAAGTAAATACATAATAAGATCTCTGACATACAAGTTGGATGCAGTAATGTAGAATATGGTTTAAGAGAAAGGAAAACTAAAAGTTGTCAGTCAGCTCTAAATACTGATTCACCCCCTCCTCTCAGTATTTTTCCAACAATTGGTATCGAGGCAGGTCTTTATGCAGAAAGCCGCTGAAGAAGATCAGCCAAGATGATCAATCAAGATGGGACAACATCTATCAGGCCTCCTCTCTTCAACAAAAACAACTTAATCTTCTGGAAGACAAGGACAAGATCCTATCTTCAGTCTCTTGGAGCAGATGTATGGGCTAGAGTTGAAGGAGGTTATCAATATCCAACTTTCGTTTTAACAGATGCAACAACAAGAAAGAACTGTGAAACCATTGCAAAGGCGGTCAATGCTCTGTTAGGAGTGCCGAGCCCGGGTGATAATTTTGTCAAATTCATAGATTGAATCTATGAAAGGCAAAAATGTGGTAGGCAAAAATATGGGACAAAATCATTCTAAGTTATGAAGGTGATGCAAAGGTAAAAAGTGCTAAACTCCAAACTCTTAGAATTCAATATGAGAATCTAAAAATGGATAATGAGGAAAGCATTGCAAAATTCTTTTTAAATCTTGATGATATTGTAAATCGTATGAGAAATCTGGGAGAAACAATAACCGAATCTACTCTGGTTGAGAAAATTTTAAGATCACTAACGGAAAAATTTGAGTCAAAAGTTTCTGCTCTTGAAGAAAAGCAGGATCTTCAAAATCTTATTGTGGTGCAACTTCATGGCATACTAACTGCATATGAAATGAGAAGAGGAGGACCATCTGAAGTCAAAGAAGTAGTCTTTAGAACTTATACAAAAGGGAAGGAAGTACAAAAAACAGAAGGGTCAGGATATATCTCAGAAGAAGATGAGATAAAATTTGTAAAGAAACTTCAACTTGGCACAGGATGGTTCAGAGGTAAGCTTCCTTTCAAATGTTTTGATTGTGGAAGAGTTGGTCATTATGCTGCTAAGTGTCCTCATAAAGAAACACATAAAAAGGGGAAGGAAGTAGCAAGAAGGAATAAGAATCATTATAGCACTAGAAAAAGTTACTATACTCATGAAGACAGTGATGGGTTATCTGATAGTGAGGAAGAATGTGAACAAGATATTAGACTTCTCATGGCATTTGAAAAAGAATCTAGAGAAGAAAAGGATACTTTTGTGGATGCTCTAGAAGACAATGATTTTCTTGATGAAAACAATCAACTCAAAATTTTCTTAGAAGAGAGTAAAATAACCATAGAAACTCTGAAAAATCAACTTGAAGAAAAAGAGAAACACAATGAGAAATTAGAGTGTGAAGTAGTAAGTCTAAGAAAAGAACTTGAGAAAGTAAAGACTCTGAATCTTAGATTTGCTAAAGGATCTGAAACCTTAGATGAGATTATCAAGGTACAACGTTCTCCCCTTATAAAGACAAGTTTTGGATACATCGGAGAATCTTCTCAAGCTTCAGCACCAACTTATCTAAAAATAGCTACAGTGGGTATTCAACATGCTGCCACTCAGCAAGGGAATAAGGAATCTTTGCAAGTAAAGAATGATCATCTCAATTTAAAGAACACTAAAAGGAGTACCTTTCAAAGAAACACCAATCAGCAGGTAAATTCAAGTAGGAGATTTTATGATCGCAGAAATTTCTTCTTCAATGGACAATGTTTCTCATGTCACAATTTTGGTCATAAAGCTGTTCAATGTGTAGCATATAAAACCATCATGACAAGAGAAGCAAGAAAGAAAATGATTGATATTGAAACAAAGAAGAATACCTATAACAACTTTTCTCCTCTTCAAAATGAAGTTGAATGTGCTTATTGCAATAACTTTGGCCATGAAGAATCTGAATGCAGGAGCAAAGTTCAGCCAAAAGAACATGTTCCTTCAAGCTCCAAAATATGGAAAAAGAAGGAATTACAGGTTGAAAATTGTGGCATAGCGTTATTTGCAGAAGATGAAGAAAACCAATGGTACATTGATAGTGGATGCTCAAGACACATGACAGGTGATAAAGACAAACTTCTTGCATATAGTGCTCTAGAAAAAGAAAAAAAATGTTACATTTGGGAATGATACTCCTGCGGTCATTAAGGGAAAAGGGTATGTTTTTCTAAAAGAAAAGGTGAAAGCTAATAAAGTCATGTATGTGGATGGATTAAAGCATAACTTGTTAAGTGTAAGTCAAATGTGTGATCAAGGAACTGAAGTTGTCTTTAGTTCAAAAGAATGTGTGGTACGTGATCTTGATACAAGTAAAACAATTATAAAAGGAAAAAGAACTCCAAGCAACCTGTATGTATTGAAGAACTGCAAAGAACAATGTTACTTGAGTAAATCTTCAGAAAAATGGCTATGGCATAGAAGGTTGGGGCATCTGAGCTTCTCTCAAATCAACAAATCAAGCAGACTTAAAGCTGTTCGTGATCTTCCCAATATTACTCTACCTGAAAGTATCATATGAAAATCTTGCCAATTCGGTAAGCAAACCATAGTGCAATTTAATGCCAAGGAAGGATCATCAAGTAAGCCTCTTGAACTCATTCATACTGACATATGTGGACCTGTGAGGAAAAAGTCACCACGTGGTGAACAATACTATATCTTATTTATTGATGATTTCTCTAGAATGTATTGGATTGGGTTGATTAAACACAAAGATGAAGCATTTGAGAAATTTCAGATTTTCAAAGCACTGGTTGAAAATGAATTAGATCTAAAAATCAAGTGTCTTAGATTTGATCGAGGAGGAGAATATACATCCAATGAATTCCTTGAATTTTGTGAAAAACATGGCATAAAAAGACAGTTTTCTGTAGCTGGCACTCCACAACAGAATGGCGTAGCAGAAAGAATGAACATAACAGTTCAACAAATGGCTAGATCTATGCTTGATGATTCTGAAACACCTGACACATTTTGGGGAGAAGCAGCACATACAACAATAAATATTCTTAACAAGGAACATGTTCATGTAAATAGTGATAAAACTCCATATGAACTCTAGTATGGTGATTCTCCCACTGTAAAGCATTTTAGAATTTTTGGAAGCAAATTTTTATCAAAAATAATGATGAAAAACTTAGCAAGTTTGAACCTAGAGCAGATGAAGGAATATTTCTTAGTTACTCCTCTAGGAGTAGGGAATATAAATGTTACAATAAAAGACTTTGGGAGATTGTTGAATGTATATATGTTGTTATTGATGAGTCTCCAGCAGCTCCAAAAGAGGAAAAACAAACATCAAATGAAGACGATGATGATGACATATATCCCTCTACATCAAATAGTAATGATACAAACAGTGAACCCAATGAAGAACCCGAAGATGATTTGTCTGAAAAGGCTCCATCCATATATGTACAAAAGAATCATCCAAAATCTCAAATTTTGGGAGAAAAGGATCATGTACAAATGTAAGAAGATCTAAGGGGATCTTCAGCAATCCGGAATTTATGTCCACTATTGAACCTCACAATGTCGGCCTAAGCTAGCAAAGATGAATGTTGGATTCAAGCCATGAATGAAGAGCTTGATCAAATTGAAAAGAATCACACTTGGGAATTAGTACCAAGACCTCATAACAAAAATTTCATTGGAACTAAATGGATATTCAAAAACAAGTTAAATGAGAATGGGGATGTTGTAAGGAACAAACCTAGACTTGTTTGCAAGGGGTATGCTCAACAAGAAGGTATAGACTTTGAAGAAACTTTTGCTCTGGTAGCTAGAATTGAAGCCATAAGAATGTTTCTTGCCTTTTCAAGCTTCCAACAAATCAAATTTTATCAAATGGATGTTAAATCTGCTTTTCTCAATTGTGATCTAGAAGAAGAAGTTTATATAAAACAACCAGAAGGAATCATTTTTGGAAGTGATGAAAAACTTGTTTGTAGACTTAAAAAGGCTCTATATGGTCTCAAAAAAACTCCAAGGGCATGGCACTACTGTCTTGAAAAATATCTTCATCAACAAGGATTTTCAAAAGGGTTTGCTGATAGCAACTTATACACAAAAACTAAAAATGACAAACTATTGATTGTGGTTGTATATGTTGATGATATCATTTTTGGAAGTAATAAAGAGTCTATGAGTCAGAAATTTGCTTCTGATATGCAGCAAGAATTTGAAATA
>JAXQQM020072172.1:0-88657 GCA_034641835.2 Pinus albicaulis
GTCTTAGAAGATAACATATCCTTCATGTGAATGTTATATTCTCATATTATAAAACTTGTGTGTATCAATTCTTTTTTACTGGAGATTCATTCTATATGGAAAATATTTACTAATACCTACTTTAACATAGACACATGCATATGTACATAAACAAAATACAACTCTATCAAGATATAATTTGATGTAAGTTCCCAAGGTATTCCCATTATCCTCCATAATTGTTAAATATCATAAGTGTAAAGGAAAATTGGGAACAAACCCACACTAACATTTTATTAATGGACATAGTGTTATGACCAAAATATGAGAAACAAAGGGTTATAAAAATTCTTAGGGTTCCCAAAAAGAGGGAATCCTCCTCAAACATAAATTATATCCAAATGATCATAGGACCAAAAAATTTAAAAAAATTAGAACATATAAAAATATAAGATCTATTTTTCTAACTCATGTGGACATACTAGAACAATGTTGATGTAAGAGGCCACTAATGATTAAATCTATAGATCACCAATTTTTTTCATATAATATATGTATATGAATTTTTCGTATAATGTTCGTATATGAATGAATTTCGATGCTAAAATGTCTTCCATAGGCACCTCTGAAGCATCCTTCAATATATAGGGACTCCAAAGAGTAAAAGTTTAAATTAATTAGAGAGGTAGATATATTTGTTACTATATCTTGGCACAAGTTTTGAAATGAAGGAATCCTAGTGCCCATAAGTGCTTCGTATAATATAAATACTAAAATAATGGTTAAATTTTTAACTATGTTCTACTCAATCAAAGTATTGTGATCCTCAGGTTATTTAACCTGATACAATAAAAATTGTTGATCCAACAAAATCTATTATTTCACCTCCATTTTCTATTTTAGAAAAAACATAACATCTCTATAATGTGCCCATAAAAATAAAATGTTTCCAATAGGAGGTTTAACCATAATTTGAGCAAGCCTTCCTTCAAACAACTGGATAGAAAACATTTCATAAAACATTTTATAGCAAGGTAGTTTATTAAACATTAAAATAACATCTTAAAAATAGCCACCTTCAAGCTTAGACCTAACTAGATTAACGATCATGTTAGTAATTCCCTCCTAACTAAAAGAAAAATATGATAACAAGTAAAAACAATGGTCTTATCCTTAAACTATATCAAGCTAAGAAATAACTATCAAATTAAGTTCAAATTTCATTAACGAGAATAGAATTATATAACATAGACCATTAACCCTTCCATTTCAACTTCTAAGGTCAATTCCTATTCTAGTTATTCATATTCACCATTTATTTACATATTTAAAAGTTCTTCACCAAATCTTCGAGAATTATGTGTCTAACATCCACCATTAATATCAAGGGGTGTTTGTGAGTCTAATCTTATGAAATTTTCAAAATTTTCGCGTTCAAGTGTCTTGGTAAAAATGTCTACAATTTGCTCATTTATGGAACAATACCTTAGATGAATATTATTGGAATCTATATGATATCAAATTAGATTAGACTTTGATTTAATATATTTGGATTGATAATGGAATTTGGGATTCTTGTCCAAATTTATTGCAAAAGTATTTTTTATCATAAATGGAGTAGAGTTCAGTCATTTCTCCAACAAGTCTTCAGGATTTTTTGTAAAAAACACAATATCCTTTATTTCTTATGTAGCTACCACATATTATGCCTCTGTTCTTGAATATTTATGAAGTAATACCTCATATCCATTAATTTTTGAATCAAAATATCCAATCAAGATGAAATCATCCACTTGTGAATGTTTGATTCTAAATACTTGAGTCCCTTTCAATTAATTTAGAGCTCTTTTTGAAACAAACCAATGTCTTTCAAAACAAATTTTCATGAATCTAAAAAGAGTTCCAACATAAAATTAATTATTTGGTTTGGTAGTGGCAAGGTAGATAAAACTTCCCACACATTGTTGATACTTACTTGCATCATCAAATTAATTCCCTTATCTAGATGTGAGTTTCATATATTGTTTTAACATCCCCTTGTTTAATGTTTTTCCTTTGTAAATAAATTGTTATAAATTAAAGGTTGAGATAAGGGGACCATAGATTCTAGTTTTTTAAGGAGGGAGATTTGTTGAGAAATGGGTTGTTTCAAATAACACAACTAGTTGGTTGAGTGTTTTTAAATGGGTTGAATTTGAAATAAATTTAACTAAAAGAAGAGGACAAGTCCATGTGTCCTTCAGTTCCCAACAACAAGAAATATTGGAAATAATATTAAAGGAAACATAATTTGCATTGTCTGAGGTATATTTTCACTATGTAGAGCATTGCAGAGAGAAGGTTGACTTTTGGGAAGGCAGGAAAATATATTTGCAAGAGGGAGATTTGGTATTATTCACATTTATGTAGTGAGAGGAAGAGAACTCACTCTTATTACCAAGAAGATTAAGAGAGTTAATGGAGCATCGATCAAAACATATAGTGATTGAGCTCTAGAGTAAATGCACCAACTAAGGAACCTTCAAAGAGGCTTGCTAGGTGAAAAATATTGTGGAGTGCACCAACTTGTTTGAAGGATGAAGAACCAATAAAATCTTGTGGATTGATGAAACACTAGTTAGGTGAGAAGAACCCAAGTACTTGGGGATTTGACTAACCACAAGGTGTTGACAACATTCGTGCATTCTCTCAAAGATGAATTACCTATTAAAAATGGCTTTTATTCTCCTATAGTTAGTTATCCACTAATAAAACTTCCTTAATGTTGAACCCTTTCTCTAGAATGCATGTTGAAAAATATTTGCATTGTGGTATCCTGGTATGGATGTGATTATGCTTGAAAATATTGAATGATAACAAGTATAGATGGTGGATGAAGGTAGTGTGCCCGTGTCATATCTTATTTCATTTGTTCTATTGGCTGATATTCCTTAGAATAACTCCACCTTAAGCTCTAGAATCTAGCTCGGGGGTGAAAACTACAAGTAACTATGGTTGTAGCTTGTTTAAGGATTGATGGAGAGTTAGATCCCCACTCGTACTTTATAGGTCCCTTGCAATATAACTTCACTTTTATGTTTGGTGGTTGAGTTTGTTATTATGTCTCTGTTATCTACATGGAATTATTGTTATGCTAATGTTGTGAAGTGATGTCATTTCATAGACAAATAATGTAATTGATTGTGTAAATATCTTGTTATATGTTCCATCACTTGTCAATGTATTAATATTTAAATAACGTAATCCTACTTGCACGTGAAGAGATTGAAATATTTGTAAATGGGTAATTTATTTGTGTAGACCTTTTGCAATATTTGGTCTCTATGTGATTGACTTGAAGCTACTGAAAATAAGGAATGTGATAGTGTGATTCCTATGTAGAAGTGTTCCTTGAATATTTTCCAGGAATGGTTTAACTCTAGTAGTTATTGAGTCCGCAAATTGGTCTAAATGGCCTATGTATTGAAATATGGGTATATATTTGTAATATTTATCGTTCTGTTGAATGAATGTATCAATTCCTATGTTTATTCTCATATTGAATTAAATCTAATTAGTTGAGCATAAAGGATGAGAAAATCCTTTCAGCTAAAAATATATCTCTATGTTCTAATGACCAGCATAACTAGCTTCTAAATTTGGGTGATGTGTATTTATAACCTTAGGAAGGATAAAATTATTTATATGTTTAATATATACATATGTGTGTGTGTGTGTGTGAGTTGAATGGGCTCAGCTAAGCCTCGTGAAATGCTCAGGAGAGACGTTGTATTTTTTGTGCATATATATATATATATATATATATATATATATATATATATATATATATATATATATATATATATATATATATATATATATATATATATATATATATATATATATATATATATATTGTAACACCTTCCTCCTACATTTACCAAAGTAATAAAAAAATAGGGGTAAATATCTGACTAAAGGCTACTATGATTAGATTAAACCTCCTATGTGACCTTAAGGAAGTGGAACCTATGGATGCACATCATACAAACCTTCCATATTAGTAACAAGACACTAAGGAACCATCGCAACCACTCCGGTAACTGGACGCTTAGTTCCACTAAGGTTTTGGCCCAAGTAACCCCCAGACGCACTTGCAATATGGTCATGAGTGCTTCTGGGAGGCTTTCGATGCATGCACATGCCTCCATGCTTGGGTATAGAGGCTAAATTTCCAACACCATGCTTACATCTACAAGATTTAAGGTAATTTTTTCAGGCCACTTCCTAGAAATCAATGACAAGTTCATAAATCAAATAAAATAACGAAACAATGATGCATTGGAAAAAACCATGACAAGAGATATACTAGACCACTACTATCCATGACAAGAATTTTGTCAAACATATCACAAATATGTAATCTATAGGTGTAAAAAATAGATATAAACATAGAGGTATCATACTTATCTAAGAATCCATAAGAAGCATTGTTCCCTTACATAATTAGCTACAATATCATATGATTAGGTCATATATACATTTTTTATTCTTATACAAATAAAAACATGAAGAGATTCATATATCATCATTGTCATAATACATCCTCATAAACAACATAATAAAAAAAAAAAATATCGCGGATACATCAACCATATAATCCACATATAAACTAGTACATTTACACATAAAAATCCAAGGAAGTTAATTTATCCTTAATGAGTGTAGAAACTAACGGGGGATGGGACTGCCAAATTCGACCATGTTGGGTATGGAGCTTGATTATCTTCTTTATTTATATGTATCACAGTGTTGGACCCTTATTCTTAATGGGGCGACAATGCCACCCTTTGCTTGAACGTTTCCTGGGGGGTGGAGGGGACAACTGCGACTTTATGGAGCCCCTCCCCTGATCGGGGGCTTTGGGGGAAATGCCCTCGAAGCTAAAAACATATGTAAATTTTCCTTGTAAAATATTGCAATTTCTAGTCAATCTAGTTTGTTCATTTAGTGGATGATTTTATGGTAGAAGTTATGTTTAATTTAGGTATTTTTTCCCTAGAAGGCAACCCATTTGTTTTATGAGGGTATTGTATTGCACCTGTGTATTGTATGAGTATTATGAGCGATAAAATGAAAGGGGGACTATGAGAGAGAACATAGGATATTACAACAAATCTGTTGTAGGTTGTGTCTCTTGATTTTGATGGATAATATAAAGGAAAGACTCGATGTTTGTGGTGGACGTAGCCAAAATTTTGTGAACCACGTATATCTATGTCGCTCTTGTTTTATATGTTTTTTTTTTGTGTTTCTGCATTTTTTATGTGTTCCATTTCTATGTAATATATAATTTTCCAACACACCTAACCATATATTGGCTTAGACCAGTTTCTCTTCATCCAATCACCCCCATGCCATATTCTAAGAATGAATGTGGTAATCATAACTAACCAAAAAGAAAAAAACTAGCATGGATGCAACCAGAGTCTGCCTACACCATGAGGAATTTTACTACCTCCTTATATATCAAGCTTTACCATAATCAACACTTTGATCCAGGGATCATTAGGCCCTACACCGAGACCCACTCTCTAGGCTTTACCATACATCTAATCCCTAGAATAATAGGCCCAAAGGCAAGAAATCAATGTCTTGGATTTACTGTATATCCTGCCATTCACCGGCAAGAATTCTTAGGCCAACCAAGAGACATAATCCTGGCTTTACCACAAACCATAGTCTAGTTCACGGGTTACTAGGCTAGTGGATTAATTGTGACCCACAATTTTGTTTGGGGACCACTAGGTGTTGGTGAGGTAAATCCCCTCTACGGACAGAGGCGGTCCCACTACCCCTAGAGTGGGTCTAGACACAAACAAGACATGCTATAACATTGATTCCTAGTTAACGAATGGACGGAGACTCAATATATAACTTACCAGAGGTCCCACTCTGTTGTGTCATCGGAAAGAGTGACTGCCTCTCGCTCCTGTTTTGACAGATCACGATCTACTCGTTCTCACACTACGATACTTGCACATATACAAGAAATGAAGACGATATACAACATACTATTTCGCATTCATAACTATCAGTCACTCGAAGAAGAATAAATCAATTGCATCAATAAACATAACACAATGATCTAACCAATACCATAGTCGAGTATATTAATGAAAGGAAGGAAGAGTACAACCAAGCTTCGACGTTTCGGTCTCCTCCAATAGGGTTCCAGCGGAGTGCATCTCACAAAGGCTCGTCGGTAATTCGGATGGGGCTCTCTCTATTGAATTATCCTTGGTTCTACCATCCCGATCGTGATTACTCAGCTATAGTATCTCTTCTCCAAGTTCATCTTCTTGGCTATATGTCCAGCTAGCTTTTGTAAAGGGAGAAGGCATGTTTATATAGAGGAAGAAGGAGAGGTTAGGATCCCTATAATCATGGAGGGGAGTGCTATCTTCAAAGAATGCTCCATGGGAGTTAAAAACCACTACCTAAAGGGAGAGATCCGTGGCTTATCAAGTTTAACTGCTTCCTCTGACTCATCCCTAAGGTGGTTAAAGGAAACATCCACCTCTAATTTGTTAAAAAAAATTCCAAAAATGGCTAGCGTGGGCATAACAAAGAGACAGAGCACCATATGGCATGGGTTGTAGTGTACATCCTCCACACTGGTGTGAGGGGTGAACTGTCTACCCCTGCCAAGGCCAAAACACAGGTTTTTTTGGGTTTTCTGAGGAAATGTTCAACAGGAGAAATGATGTCTTTTGGCAGAAAGATGCAAAGAAGGTGTTTGCAGAGTATCACACTGCTCACAGGTCACAAGAAAGACCCTCCAATATGTGGGGTGAGGGATTGCAGGGATGGTGACAAAATGTTGTGTAACAGATGCCGCCTAAAGCATGATGTCCGAGAGAGAGGGAGGGGTGAAATGCTTTATGAGAACACGTTCAACCCAAACACTGTTGTCAAAAAACCTGCAAGTACGAATACAATTGATGCATCTGATACATGAAATGTGGCATGGGTGAAACCATCCATAATAGATTACATAAACAGTGAGATCCGAGGTATGGACACAACCATTTAGCAGTAGGGATCAACAAAAGAGACTCAGGTATGGTTGCAACCATCCAATCAGAACAGTCATGTGATAAGTCATAGTAACCCACAAAGAACCCGTACCCTATATTTTATCAAACAAAACCCAGGGTCTTGCGCTCCATCTCAACCTGAAGAAAATACAAATTCAAGCATACGAATATGTGAGCTGAAGTTAAAGAAGCAATAAAATTGTCTGATTACTAGCCAATGATGAAAGCTATTAACAGACATGAGAGAAACCACCAATAATGACAACGGCTCTCAAGGTACTAAAGGTAAAATCTATGAAATGTGAACCATGACCTGACGTTGAATATATTTTTTTTTTATTAAGACGAACAGAGAATCAGAGGGAGGTTGAAAACTTCAGAGGAAAACTTCTCTTGAACATATCGGCAACACGACACTGGATTTGGTAGAATTTGACATCAAGGGATCTGAGTTCATGGCGACGTGGAAAAGAGTAGATGAGTAGTCAAAAGAGATTACCCTAACCCATGGAGGCAAAAAAATAATGAGATGAGATGTCCCCAACCCGACACAAATGTAAACAAGTGCCATGTTCAAGAGCGACATACTACCAACACGACTACAATCTGGTTCCATTTTCCCCCACCATTTCTAGCAAGTACCCCAATTATTTTTGTAAACAAGCTTGAAGGGGATAACATATGCTTGTGATGTAAGTTTTTCCTTCGTAAAAATCCAACCTAGTACATTTTACGAGCCCTAGGAAGGAGGAACTCGAGCAACGTCATAACGACGGAGTCTAATATCATCAGCTTTAACCAGTCTGGAAAAGGAAGAAATTGACATATTTTCATATTTAGAGAGTTTAAAAAGAAGGCAGAAAAGAAAACTCTAGTAGTCCCTTTTTGTAGGTAGTATCTCGGATCCGAAAAGGTAGAAAACTGTGTCTAAGAGAACCTCTTAGTCGCGATAAGCTAAGGTATTCATATTTCGTAAATAACCTATCCTAGACCAAAAATGGGGTAAACGTATATAGGGTAGATATCGTTTCAAAACCAATTTAACGAGTTCAAAATGACAAGCGACTCAGCAATATTTTCAGTTTTAGAGAGTCGGAAAATAACTGAAAGGTGACTCCATTAGTGACTTTTTTGTGTTTTTACCAAGTCCGAAAAAGTATAAAATACAACTCGTTTCTTCATCATAACCATGTGAAAATCTGTCACTGCACAAAAAGACATCTGTAAAACGTATTCGTCAAAAGTAATATGATAAAATAATTGAAAAATGTGTTTTTAAGACCTAATTTAAGATTTCGAAAAGTTATAAAATACCATAAGTGGTAAAAATTATTTACTTTTCACTTTTACCTCTTTGTAGAGCAACAGTGACCCGTTTTCCTTGCGATCTTGTGGCGACGATTGCGAGTAATCCAGTGAACCAATCCAGATTCCGTTAGTTTCAGGTAAAATCTGACACCATCTTCCATCTTTTGAACTAAATTTTATTACATTTAATTGTCATTTTGAATCCCTTAGGGGAGGATTTGTAAGAAATAGGGCATCGCAGTTGGCCCAGGTTTCGAGCACGGACCCACGCTAATTGACCCTTTTTTACACAGGGGTTGCACCAATCGTGCAACCCAAAATCCACCTCAATTTTAAGAAAATGAAACCATTTGATTACAAATTTTGATTCCTAAGGAGACTTACAATGTTCATATGAACAATGAATGTAGGTACCAAGTAGAAAAGATGGTAATTGAGTGGAAAGAGGGAGAGCACAGTGAGGAGGATAAACAGGACATGGAAAATGAACAATGCATGAACGTCCTCAGAAATTGTGGGCTCAAGAAATTCTTCCTCACACCGTGCCTCCGGGATCAACCCGAATTGCTTCAATATTTGATAACAATTTGGGACAAATATCAATAAAAGTTTGTACTTCGGGATCAAGAGCTTGAACTCGAAGTCTCTGATGTGTATTTTATCATTGGGTTGTCACCTAGGGGTGTAGTGCCTATCTTGACTGGTACCCATCCTTCCGGAGAAAGCATGGTAATGGTAATTGACAGGGTGTGCCGAGGGGCACGAAAAGGAATAGGGGGTGGAAAATTGGACATCCAAACCGTCCCTGATCTGGCACTAAGAGTAGCGCTGCACACTATCATGTGGGCTGTAGGATCGCAAGAACCTCATGAGGCCACAAAGACACAACTACTCCGTGCCTCAGAGTGTATGAACCTGACTCTCTTCAACTGGGCTGAGGCCATGACTATCAACAACAAACAAAAACTCACTATGTGTAAGAAAACCAAACTAAATCAGTTTAGGTATGGATCAATTCTGGTATTGTTCTTCTTGGAACGATTACCCATATTCTAATGTCCCGAAGCCACCACCGAGAGAGCCACTGATGGCCCGATGGGCCACAATGATGCCTAGAGTAGGGGGTGGCCAACAGATGTCCTAGAGGCCAGAGAATTTTTATTGGCTTTGACGACAACTGATTGTCATTGAGGATTGGCCCTATGCTAGCACAGACTACACCGGAGACCCAGACCTCCCGCTCCGGGAGGGAGATGATTGGGACGAAGAGCTAGGTGAGACTCATTTTTAATTTCACGAGTTTATAATTTTTTGGTATATATGCATGTTCTGACAGTTACTCCTATATGTATGCAGATTTTGGCCCAGAGCGACCTGCAAGTATGTCACCGATTGCGAGGTGAACTCCTCATGATTTCGATCCTCATGGTGAGGGCAGTGATGAGGAGATAGTACAGAACCTTGAGGGGATCACCCGTGGGATTCCAGACTATGCTCATTTTGATGATGTTTCTCGGGCCTATCATAGGCACACTGTAGGGGTGCTGAGTCATATCCACCGCTTGCTAAGGCAGTTGGTATGGGCGGTGATGTACTATCATGAGCACCACACCGATTAGGCACTCAGGCTTTTTATTTCCACACATTTTTGAGGGACATGTTGCCTCTAGATGTAACTAAAACAGACATATATATTTTTTGGGTTTTATGATGCACACATTGCAAACAATCGATATATATATATATACATCTATTTTCTACATGGGTTTATTTACATATGATGATGTTTTATAAATTGCGCAAATGTCCATCTAGCACAATGTTAGCTATTGCATCAGTTAATTTATTCATCCATATTGGTATATGTTCATATGTAATGAAATCAAAATGTATTTCAAGTAAACGAATACGCAAATACAATCTCAAAATGTATGGGTTTCGAACCAAATAATGACTGTTAAGTGGAAGATCAACAAGTTGTGAATCCAGATTCACAAGAAATGTGCATATGTCGAACTTAACTGCCTCGGTTAATAGTTCCAAAATAGCACTATATTCAGTGACATTGTTTTTAGTTGGTCGTAGACAAATACCTTGTTAGTTAATCAACTCACCAGCAGGATCATAAATTACCCAGGCTTCCAAAGACAAGTTCCTGGTACTGTGGGAAGCACCATCCGTGAAACCGACATAAGGGGAAATAGACACCTACATAAAAAGCAAGACCAAATAACCAGAAAAAGCTCACAAAGTACATCATAACAAAGCATGCACACAAATGAAAAAATCACCTATGTACACATATCATGCATGAGTGAGTCAAGCATAATAATTTTTGAGGTACAACCCATTTCTGGGCTATGCTAAGTGACAACCTTCATAATCAATAACCTCATAAGCCCCATTCTATAACACATGTTTGACGATGTAGGGCCCATGCCACATGGGTTGGAATTTACCCGCCCCCAACTTGTCATGAGCTTGGTTGTATAGGAGAATGAGGTCGCCTTCGATAAAATAGCAAGGGGAAACTGTTTGGTCAAAATGAGCTTTGACTCACTTCTTTTGTGCTTCGATGACCAAGGTAGCTAAGAGACGAGTTTCATCCAATATCTCTATGTAGAAGAGACACTCTTCCTCAGGCGAAGTACCAGGAAGTAATTCCATAGCTAATTTGAGTGAAGGGATTTCACATTCAATTGAAAGAGTGGCTTCCAAACCATATACCAACTAAAACAGGGTAAATCTGGTTGCACTCTTCGTCGACGTTCAGAAAGCCCAAAGAGCTGAAAACAACATGAAATGCCAATTTGATTTATGGATCCCAATTTTTCGTTGAAGCATTGTAGCAAGGACTTTGTTTACGGCTTCAACTTGGCCGTTCACTTGAGCGTAATAAGGCGTTGAGATGTCCTGACGCAGACCCAACTAAGACATCAGCTCTACCATCATATAGTCCCGGAAAAGAGAACCATGATCGGTAATGATGGCTTGAGGGACACCAAACTGAGAAATAACATGATTGAATATGAATTTCACCACTGTCTTACCGTCCATAGCCAATCTAGGCATTACTTCGGCCCATTTTGTAAAATAATCAATGGCAACGATAATACAGGCATGGCCCCTGGCCGAACGAGGGTTACAGGTCATAAAATTGATGCCCCATTTGGAAAAAGGACCAACGGTAATGACAGGGTGTAAAGGAACAGGTGGCACATGCATCTTACATTGATATATCTGGAATGCATGACATTTGCATACTATGACAATGCATTCTTCAAAAATGGATGGCCACAAATAACCAGCACGAAGGATCTTCTGTGTGGTGGCCCACTGTGGCAGTCATTTAAAACTTTCTCAGCTTCCTCGAGGGTCAGACATCGGCGGAGTACAGAATCAACTCCAACGCGATAGAGCGTATCTATGACGATACGATAAGGTTGCGACTGATGGTGAATGTGGCGTTGGGCATCTTTCGCTAACTCAGACCTGAAAGTAGAAGTTTGGAGATACACAATGATATCACCGTACCATGGATCAAGGGTGCTAATCAAGAAAAGAGTTTCGTCTAGAATATGATCCTCGGAATGAGAAGGAGCGGAGTCGGCGGGGAGAGAAAAAATCAAATCAGCGAAAACAAGTGATTTCTTCAATTTGGTTGTAGTAAACTCCAAATCAAACTCTTGGAGGATAACGATCCACTTTCATTATTTCCCCCCCAGAAACTATCGAGACAGAATACAGGACATGGGGTTACAATCATAAATCACGATCACTATGCGTAAAAGGATATAATGACGATAACACTGGACGGCCTGGACCATAGCCAATTCTAACTTCTCAACATGTGCATAACATGTTTCAGGGTCGAGAAGGTTCCGAGACAAGTAATAAATGACATGCTCGTTATCATCATCATCATCTTGAACCAAAACCATGGCGATTGTACTGAAGGCGACAGCTAGGTAGAGGGTGAAATCATGATGGTAATTCAGAGGATGTAATAGAGGAGCGTTGATAGGCAATGTCTTAAGCCTATCAAAAGACTGTTGAGCAATCTCATCCCAATAGAAAGGGACGTCCTGCTTTAAAATTCCTGTGAATCCTTTGGCTACTTCGGTGTAGTTCGGGATAAAACGACGTAAGAAATTTTCTTTCCCTTGGAGACTCTGGAGCTGGTGTAACGAGTATGGGGAGGGGAGATTAATAATAGCCTTAACCTTAAGTGGGTCAAGGCGAATTATATCTTTAGATACGATAAACCCTAAAAGTCTACCAGAATCGACACAGAAGACGCATTTATGTGGATTGAGCCGAATGTTGTAGTGTCTACAACGAAGAAAGATCTGGCAGAGATGGTCCAGGTGGTCTTTTCACTTAGTTGAATGAGGCAGAAGGTAATCCAGGTATGGTTGAACAATATGATGAATATCATGAAAGGCATTAGACATCGACCGCTCGAACGTAGCCCCAGCGTTCTTCAAGCTGAAAGGGAGTTTATTATATGCGAACTTTCCCCAAGGACAAATAAAATCGATCTTCTATTGATCAGACGGGAGAATTTTGATATGATTATAGCCAGAAAATCCATCCATAAAGGAAAAAATTTCACTCCCCGCACAATCGTCAATGATCAGATCGATGAAAGGGGTGGGATAGTTACCCTTAGGACATGCCCGATCGATATCGTGATAATCAACACAAACACGAATTTCTCCCTGCTTCCTATCCACAAGAACAATGTTAGAAATCCACTCTGTCAGAGGAATTTGATAAATGAAACCCACTTTAAGAAGCTTTTCAACTTCAGCTTTTATAGCGGTGGATTTCCGAGGATGCACTGGACGAAGACATTGGCGAACAGGCTTCGCACCTGGGTAGGTGGGAATCTTGTGCACCATGACACTGGGGTCGATTCCAGGCATCTCTTTGTAAGACCAGGTAAAAACATCACAGAATTCACGAAAGAGGCTAGTATACACTTGGACTTCCTCGGAAGAGCAAGTGACTCCCACATGGATGTTCTCCACAATTCTTGGTTTCACGGAAATGTCGATAAGCATCATTTGGGTAATGTTACCCAATTTACCTTTAGCGAAGACTTCGTGAGTCAAAATAGGCATTGGAAGTGGCAGAGAAGGAACTTGAGATGCCAAACGCTCAAGACAGTTAGACATTGCCCTGAGGCCAGGCATAAACAAGGAACGATGATGCCCATCGCTCCATGGTAGAACTTCGAGAGACATCGCTTCCATTATAGCCTCAGGGGATGGAAACACTTCTTTCAAAGGATTAGGTGAATCTGTATCTCCAAGCCAGGGGGATTGAGAATAAATTTCGAGAGACATGCTCAAAGGAGCACCTTTAGGAGGGGGGGAAGTAGATACAGCTATATGCTCACAATAATTGACTTCACTTGGACTAAGCGGCATTGAATCCCCAAATGAATGAACTTTTTTAGGTAAAGGGACGATCCATGGGTCATCTGACCGAGAGACCATATTAACTTGAACAATATTTGGTGGCGGAAGGGGAAAGATACCCATGAGAGCGGGATCTTTCAAAATACCCAGCCCTACACTATCAGGGGGAGAAGGAATATGATCCATGTATGGCACGTTGTTCTCAGAGGATGAGGTAAAGAATGATAATTGATCGACATTAATGATTTTTCCCTCATGTGGAAATTTTAGAAGTCGAAAGAGGGCGAACGAAACAAACAGCATAGTCTGACTCCAACTGCGACCGAGTAGAAGATTGTAATTGAGTTTGGCATCAGCAACTTCTACTTCAATTTTGACTATCTTTCCTTGTAGCATGATCGGAAAGCTAGCGAGAACACCCAAGGGTTTCGATTCCCTTCCATTGAATGCCCTAAGGGAATTGGGTGATGAAGTTAGGGTTGGAGAGCCAATATCCTTACAGTAAGTAGATGGCATAATGTAGGTAGATGCACCCTCGTCCACATCGGCTCTATGGATGTTGAGACCATTAATGACGACTTGTATGACGAGCGCAATTTGGAGTGGAAGTCGCGGGACGAAATTCTCTAAGTCGAAAGAGAGAATGCTAGAATCGGCAGGATCAATCCGCCGATCACAGATAATAACACTTTACGTTGAGGTAGACAACTCTGAAGCACTTATAACACAGACATCGTGGATGTCACCTGTGCTATGTCCTCAACAATACTGTAATGCTGAGCATCACAGGCATTAGGATTATAAGAAGATTTCCAGAGAACACCTTTAGAAGGTGGCCATACAATGAGTTCAACACTAGGCCTTTCAATCTCAAGAGGACCAGAGGCAGGTGGGGGATGAGGACCATCAACGACCTCTTTCCTGTCTGCCTGGTGTGATCCAGAATAATCCTTTGACTGAGTAGCGATGGAAATGGGTGCAGAACTGTTCATCATGAATACTTGAGAGCCAAATGATGTAGATAGCGGAGGTTGCTCAACCATCTCGGTTTCCTGAGATGGGAAAGGTTCTTTAAGGACGGCCAAAGTTCCCTTAGCACCTTTGAGTAGTTGAATAATCTCAGATCGTCTAGGACAATCGTTAGTATAGTGTCCCCCATCACAAATCAGACAGGGATACTTCGGCTTTCGTTGTGAACCATAATCAGCTCGAGGTTTAGATGATTCTGGTTTGGGGCATCGGCTTTGGCCTTGCCTTTGCCCTTATTTCTCTCCATGGATGTCTTGTTTGCGGGATTGGCCTGAACAACGTTGACCACCGAGGTTTTACCAGAATCTAGGGTAGCCTAAGGAGCAGAATTATTGGAAGAATTTAATTTCTTCTTCCCATTGGAAGACTTGCATGATGTTTGACACACAGAACCAATAACGTTGTCGACTGATGGGGTAGCCGATGCTTTGGAGGTCCCAGGCCGTGGAGCCTCAGTCTAGATGTCATACAAAATTCCTGATTGGGAGTACATTAAATCAAGGTACTGGGCACGAGCAATGGCTTGTTCCTCGGTTACACATGCCCCCATGGCGATGTCTTTCGCAATATCATTGAAAAAAGAAGTATTGAACCAATTAGTAAGAAGGTGATCAAGAATTTCGAACTAGATCAGGCGACAACGTCGCCTCCATTCATGAATATGGTCCGAGATATGGGTAGCCTGGTCCTGTTTCAAGGATGTTAGGATATGCATCCCGACTTCGTAATGAAGCGAAAATTGGAAATTAGTAAGGAATGCCATAGAGAGAGTGTTGAAATCTTGAAAGATACCACAAGGCAGTTTGATATACCACTTAGCAGCAGCTCCGGTATGAATTTGATGGAAAAGACGGAGTCAGATAGAGTCATCGACCCAAGAATTGGAAGAACACCATAAATGGTATGTCAGTACGTGTGCTTGGGAGTCTTCTCTAGCTTTGCCCTCAAACATGGGTCAATCACCAGGAACCTTCGTTGGAACCGAAGGCCAATAAGTATTATGAAGAATTGGATCATTTGTCAATTTGGACACATCCGGTAACTCCAACATGGCAAGAAAAGGTAATTGAGGGTTAAAAGGCATCACAGGTCCTCAATAAGGACCCGTACCCATACTCCATCCTCGTTGAGTATAACTCTGCCCCCATTGGTTCTGTCCCGAAGGATTCGGACCATAAGGGGTATAAGCCTAATAATTCAGTTGATATGGCGGCTGAGGACCAAGATACGGGGGTTGAAAAATACGATACTGATTCTGAGTATATGAGGGTCCCGATTAAGGAGCATAAGGATTTTTCTACGGAGTATAAGTATAGCCTGGCAGTTGAGGGTAATAAGCTAGACCTTGAGACACATTGTATATGGGTCGATATTGACCTTGAGGGTAATAACCGGCTTGGGGTCGCATGGGCTGCTAATAAACAGGGCCCTATTGAGCTGAATAAGTCAAGCGCAGAGGTTGATTCAGCTGCGACATGGAGTAGAGGGGTGGTTGAGTAGGGTGAATTGGCTGTGTAGGTTGGCCCGGCTTAGTAGGTTGACCTGAATGATGAGGGCCACCAGGTTGCCCTTGCGGATCAGGTTATCCTGGTGGCTACAGTGGGCCAAGCTATGCCTGATAACTAGGTTGGCCTGGAGCAGGACCATAAGATGGCCTTGGCTGTGCAACATTTGGACCAATTGGAAGATATGGCTGTTGTGGTTGTACCAAAGGTTGAGATGGATGGATCTGCCTCCCAAGACCATATGAAGGTCCGGGTTGATATAACGGTTACCCAACTAGTCCTTGAGGTTGGCCTAGCTGGACCACAAGCTGAGCTCGTAAAGGTTTTCCTTGAGGATTTTAAGGTTGTCCTTGCAGGTTGTAAAATAATCCCTGCTAGACCGAAGGTTTTCCTTGTAAGGGTTTCCCTTATGGGTCGTATGCATACCCTTGCTAGGCTGAAGGTTTTCCTTGAAAGGATTTTCCTTGTGGGCCAAAAGCATAAGCTTATTGAACCGAATATTGTCCCTAAAAGGGTTCTCCTTGTTGGCTAGAAGGTCACACAGGGAAGGTAGGTATAAAACCGTTAATGAACTGATAAGGCTCAGGAGCAGGCAAACAAATAGGTTTGCCGTGCTCATCATATTGAAACGGAAGTGAATAAATCGGGGTACCAACTGGTACATATTTTCTCATCCAAACAACCAAATAAAATTATTCCAACTTTTGAAATAATTATTGAAATACAAACACTTGTTCAAAAGAACTATCCACAAGGTAATTATGCCACCATTAAACTTCAATTGAAACTTCCTTTACATGCACACAAAGTTATCTTATGTCTGTAAGAAGAAGTCACATAGCATGATAATATTCTCTTGCAACCCATGTCAACCTCTAAAATCAAACCTACTCAAAAATAGTAATTTGGGTATTCATGTGTTTCACAACTCAATTTTCCCACAGAGTACAAACAATTCATTACTCTAGAATCGTTCTTATCCATTGGAGAGTAATGTGTTATGACTTCAATTGTACCCCCAATAGTGACATTCAAACTAAAATATGGTATGGAATCCCTACAAACATGGATTCATACAAACAAGGATGCCAATAGAAACATTTCCATCTTAAAAAATCGAAAGAAAGAATAATATTACCTTGAGGTCAATACCAGCAGCATGGTGTAACCATCGTGAGCTGTAATGTTTTCCATACAAACCATGTCCAACTTTCCCATGTCGTGGTTTGTAGGATAGGCACATTCAACATTAAATATAGAAATTAGTTTCATTCCCAAAAATTGATTTTGATTCATCCTTTTAATAATTCCTACTCAAATTCAGTTGGTAAAATAAAACACAACACACACAAGTGAACCCAAAGGAATCCTTATATGCCCTAATAACTTTACCAACATGTTGAGTGGTTTCAAAGAATTTCTTTAGACACTATGAATGCATACTATATTAAGAAGTTCAATCTACACTAAATATCAGGGTTCCTAATCACTGTCTATCCAAGAAGTCAAGACAATGATGTATGAGATCTATTTAAGGAATTATTGATGGTAATTGCAAATATGCTAAGAAAATCTTGGCATATTTTATTATATATCAAACTCATCGATTACTCAATCTTTTAAAGAAAATTACTAACATTGCTAAAATACAAACAATTTTTATATAAAAGAAATCAAATGTCATTGCAACCCTAAGTATTGCACATTGATTGGAAAATTTCACAGTTCTAAGACCTCTAAGTGACAGTCTCATGACTCAACTTCAGAAAAAAGTTTTTATAGATCTAAAATACTTGATTGTACTGTAATACATACTCTTGGAAGTCATAGTAATATCCATGCCTATAAAATCATGCACATATTTGTAGCGGGAAAGAATTTCGATTCTCAAGTATTGACGTAAGATTCCTTAAGACAAAACAACCTAGTATACAAGCATTTTAAAGGGATAACATTGACTATAGTTTTGTAACATAATATACATATAAATATTTTCCAGACACAGGTTGATGATCAAGTAGAGAAAATTCAATCCCAATAAATCAAGCAAACAATACGCTAATAATTCCCAAGGGAATTTTTCTATTCAATTGTTGTCATGTTATTCACACTTGTCCACAGATACAAAGGTATGCATTTTTTTTTAACAAAATGACTCATGTCCAGTTCATATAATAGTTATACTAATAATCCTTAACTTCTCAAGGATATTTCATATGCGACCTACTCATGACTCTTTTAACATACCCACCTCGTATCATAATATTTTTTTTTTAAACACGGGATGTGATATTTATTTCCTTTGCACACATTTATATCTTCTAATATTCTCACACAACTACGTTATTACAATTCCAGTCATTAAGTTATCTCGTGGCACACTATGTACAAATCACGATTTTATGACTAGCTAGAATAAAATGTGTTGATAAATAAATCTTCCACACATTTGTTGGTTAAATTAGGTGCCTAACATAACACCCCTTATAGGTAAGGGCATACCAACAATAACTCCATTAATTACCGATATTCATTCTCGTTTACTTATGGAAAATTTATTCTAGCGAAATTATTCTAGAGAGTCATATTAACTCTGTGAGATGATCTTCCTTATTGTAGTCATGCTCATAGGCCCCGATGTTGCATTCTTTAGCTGTGATACGACTTGAAACATACATTAATTCATTATAATCTACCATAAATTAATTAATAAGCACAGTAAATATTTTCACCATAGTCATAATCTTATAGGATTATAAACTGAAATTATATTTATGATATAACCATAATTATTGTGCCATTAAGTGATATTGACTTCAGATACACCATGAATTTACTTTCTTACAATATGGTACATTATAAACTTATGAGATTATTTACTTATCAATATAGTATATGTAACACATAATACAATTTTTTCATATTTAATCTATTTCCTCTACACCCTTTGCATGGTTGATACGTTAAAATATATGGTTATGTACATATCATTAAAGGTATTCAATGATCTTGCCTTGAAATTGATGCATGACAGGGTATGGTTGGTTCTCAGACCCACACCTTCATTGATGGTTATATCTCGAACCTTCCTCATTCCTCATGGCTGGTATCTACCAGAGGCAATGGAGATCCAAGTGGACTATCCTTGTCTATCGATCCAACTGTCCCATGATTGGAAGGTCGCAGTGAATGAAGATGGGGTTAAGGTAACTGAAACTCTACCCCTTCCTCAGACCTTCTGCTCATTTTATCTTCACGTCATTTTTCTCTACTCTCGATGGAGTTATGGAGTTCAAAACTCACCAAAGTTGTCTAGGAAATTTCTACACAAGTCGACAGCCATGACTACGTAAATAGCAAGTCATCCTTCTGTACTGGAAATATCTCTTTTCTCCCTCGAACTGTCAATTTTCACTTCAAGGCTCTTTCCAAACAAACTCGATAGTAATGGAGTTTTTTTTCTTGTAGGGTTGGGCCTTCTCTTCGTTCATCAGGCTTGGTACTTTTCCAAGAGTGGAATGGTTTCAAGGATCCTTCAGGGTTTAACATCAAGGTAAAGAAGTTTCCTAATTGCTGAACTCATGAGGGTTAGCACTTATGGAGTTTCTGTTAATTTATTTATTTTTACTCCTATGGCCTAGGGTTCACAGATGGATGATCATCTAGTTATTTTAAAGACCGCAACATCCTCCATTCAGTAATTACAATGCCTTAGACTGAACACATTGATACCAGTATGTTTCTATTCTTCTACGGACTCTAGTTTCTTCTCAGATTATTTTAAATATTTCATTTCTATAGAATTTTGAGGGACAATGAACCCTCTTCTTTGTTGTGACAGGGTTTTTGGTCTTCTGCTATAACACTAGAAATTGTATATGTTTGACCTTCTTTGAGAGTCCCTGTCTTAGAGGTCCTTCTTGTCTACTACCTAAACCAAGAGGTTAACTATTTAATTTATTTTGAGAATAGGGACGATGGTTACACCCTTCTTTGAGAAGCCAGTAACAAAATTCTGAGGAGTTCCTTGTAACTCTATATTAATGGTTAAAATGTGATTCTTTTTTCATGGGCTTTATATTCTAACTTATTGTGCGAGCTCAGTGTTATTTTATGAGGGTATCCCCCATACCGTCTGAATATTATAAGTAATATATAATATTTTTGTTATGCGTATTTTTCAATTAATCGTTGTTGTATTTACTTCGCTGCTGATTACACAGATACTCAAGGTTTATATGTGGCTGTTGCTTGTTAAGTTTCTAGGTATTTGCATTCAGTTCACGGCTATTTATATATATATTATTGCTTGTTAAACCATTTCAAGGGCTTTAAAAAAATAGCGTATAGCCTTTTGAGGATTATTGTATTCAACAATTTTCATATTTCTTTTCAGTTAGCTATTCTCAAATTACATATGTATTGTCTCTTTATTTGAATGTAAACACAATGGATGTAACAATTTTCCCACATCCCAGAGAATGAAGGACCCCAAATTTTATAGTTCGTTGGAGCTAGGGTCTAAAGCTTCTCAAATTTTCCTCCAGATAATTGTGTTTAACTTAGTTTGAAATCAAATTATTAAATTTGAGCAACCCGCATCAGGTTCCTGTATTTTCCTGTTACCTTTTTTCGACAGGTAGTTTATTTCCTTCTACCGTTATTCATAACTACCTTTTTGTATTATTGCATGACTCAATGAGTTATATACACAACATTATAACTCTGTCCAAGTTTACAGTCAATACCAATAGTCATCCTTCTTTGAATCTATTATATAGCATAGTGGAAGGTCTCCATATGTCCATGTTTTCTATAGAGAAACACTATTATCAACCGATGAGTTGTCAATAAAATTCGTTGATACACATATTTCTGATAACCATATATGCCATATTCTTATCACATCTCCCTTTAAAACAATGTTCAATAGTGTCACTGCATAGGTATTATTCTACAAAATTTATAAAAGGATATAACAACTTTTCCATTTTCCTATACATGTATCTATCAATGATTTCAAATTTTCATAATAACATAGAATTAATTTCTTCATCTACTTTTAGGCATAATTAAAATACTTATCTCAGAATAAGTAAAACTAATTGTGCCACCCAACCATGAGTCAGGAAATGACATCCTCCACTCCCCTTATGCTCCTCACTGGAGCCTAAGGAAACAATATCCATTTAGAAGCTATGCATCAAGACTCATTCCTAGCATGAACTTCCTAGAAGCTAGACATCAAAAATCCTCTTCAACCTTCACTTCCCATCCACTACAGAGTTCCACTAGTTAAAAATAGCTTAGGATATCTCTTAACAACATTCTGGTGTCCGACCTTTTTCATTTACTTTTCATATAACTCCCTTCTCCTCACTGAGACCTTATATTTATCTGCAAAGGAGAAAGTAACTGTTTTCTTTTAACTACTCTTTCTAACAACCTTGGAATCTTGCAAATATCCAATCAATTATACCAATTCTGAATATTATATTTTTTATATTCATAAAAAAAAACCAGTCTAGTGCAAGATATTATATTTACTAGACTTTACTTTTCACTAGAGTTATTACAATTATAAATTATATGTTCGCTTTCATATTTAATAGGATATTTACATATCATTTTTTGAAAAAATTATATATATATATGGAAAAAATAAAAAATATTATATTTTTTATTTTATTATAAAATAAAAGTTATATTTGTTTTAGGTTCTCAAAGTATAATAAAAAAAAAATAGAGATGCATATTACATTTACAAGAATACACATTTCTATTACAAGTTTCAGTTTATATTAACTTGTTAGTTTTCCCCTTTAAAAAAATAATCCTTAATCTTTGTATTTTTCTCTTCCTTCTTTTAATTTATTCCTACTCCACTAAACTAGTCACACTGAATAAAAATGTCTAAGATGGGAGGAGATCACAATTCTTAGCATGAACGAATTCCTTATTGAAATCCAACGTATCAATGTCATGATGTCTTTTTATTCCACCTAAAGGAGTTGCATCCATTTGTTCTACGATATCCCTAAAGAATGGAATGGATTCCCCAAGCATCACATTCAATTGTTTAGTTATATAAATATAATCAATCAATGCTTGTATTTAGTGATTATTTACCTCATGTTGATAAATTTTTGTATCCAATCCTCATTCCTCTACAAAATTTTGTCCATTTTATATTGGTCTCCTTTCCCTCGACATGATGATATTAAGTACTATGACAAATATATTGTAAATGTCTTATAAGATAGCGCATCCTTCATGTCAATGCTATATTCTCATATTCCAAAACGTGTGTGTATTGAAAATTATTTCATTGAAGATTTATTATATTTATTTTATATGGAAAATATTTTTTAAGTTGTACTTTAATATAGACACATATTATGAATATGTACATAAACCAACTACGACTATATTAAGAGCTAATTGATGTAAGCTCCCATGATTTTCTCAATATCCTCCAAAATTGTTAAATGCCGTAAATGTAAATCAAAGTTGAGAGAAAATAACCCACACTAATATTTTAGTAATGAAAATGGTGTTATGATAAAAATGTGAGTAAAAAGGGTAATACAAACTTACATAGTTACCAAAAATATGGAATCATCCTCAAACATAAATTCTTAATGCAAATGATCATAGAACTGTACAATTTAAAAATGTTAAAAACAAAAAACTATCTAGAATTTATTTTTCCAACTAATGTGGATTTACTAGAACAACGTTTATGTAGGAAGTCATTAACGATTAAACCTATAGACGACCACATCTTTTTCATATAATAGATGCATAATATTTTTCCGTATAATGGATGTATATGAATGACCTTCATTGGTATAAATTCTGACATATGCACTTCCTAAGCATGTTCCTCTATATAGGCACTAGAAAGTGTAGAATTTTTGAATTAATTATATAGGTAGATATTTTTTTTACTACATTCTTAAAAGACACAAGTTTTGAGATGAAGGAATCATATTTCCCACAACTACTCCCTAAAATCCAAATACTAAAATAAGGGCTAAATTTTTAACTATGTTGTAGTCAAACAAAGTATTACAATCCTTGGGTTGTTTACCTTTATATAATAAAAATTGTTGATCCACCGAATTTCATTACGTCATCTCCATTTTATTATTCATAACCAGAATAACATATATATAATGCACCCATAAACATAAAAATTTTCCAATAAGAGATGTAATCATAATTTGAACTAGCCTCTCTTCAAACATTTGGATAGAAAATATTTCATCAAACAATTTATATATGATAACAAGGAAAAATGGAAGTCATATCCAAAACTCTATCCAGTTAAATAATAATTAATGAATTACGTTGTAGTTGAATTATTGATAATAGACTCATATAACATAAAAAAATGACCCTTGCATTTCATCTTATAGGGTTGGTTCCTATTCCAGCTATTCATATTCCCTTTTATTTACATATATGACAAGTTATTAACCTAATTTTCAAGGATTAAGTCTTTCACATTCCCCTTTCATATGAAGTGGTTTCTGAGTCTTAACATGATTACGATTTTTTCAAACTTTTCTCTTCTTGTTTTGGTGAATATGTTTGCAATTTTCTCTTTTGTGGAACAACATCTTAGATGAATAGTCCTTTTTCTACATGATATCAAATAAAATGATACTTTGACTTGATATTTTTGGTCTGATCAAGGAATTTGGGATTCTTGGCTAGCTTTATTGAATACGCATTTTCATGCAAAAAGGGAGTACATTTCACTCATTATGTATTTGCATGACTATTTGCATAACCATTAAAGTTGAAATTATAATATCCAATCAAGATGAAGCCATCCACTTGTAAATATTTTATTCCAACGACTTGAGTCCCTTTCAAGTACTTTAGATAGGAAATAATTTGAATATAAAATGAATTATTTGGTTTGGTACTGGTGAGTAGATAAAACTTCCCACATGTTTTATATATTTAGTTACATGCTAAAATTCATCCTCTTCTTTATATGGGAGCTAATTAAAGAGTTAATTAGTAAAAAATATGAAAGTAGCATATGATTCTAGGAATGTGGGATTTTCCTTATACCTCCTTTAACATCTTATTTTGTGAAATCATAACTCCCATTTCATTCTCCTTATTTATTTGTAGATAATAGTGTATTTTATTTTTAATGAACAATATTTATATATTACATGACTTAACCATAACACCATTCATTATCAAATATATATTCTAATAAAAAAATAAAAACAAAAATAATATAAATTAAATGAATGAAGTATCATCTTTAACATTTATAAATTACTCTTAAATTATACCATATTTGTTTAGTTTATTCTTTACTTATTTCCTCATAACTGTTTACCTAGATTGTTATTCTTAAAAAAACAATTTTTTTTTCTTAAAGAAAACATATTTTTTCTTTAAAAAAACATTCTTACATAACTTTTCAATGTAATACTATAAATTATAAAATCATATAACTACTACCCACTTTTAACACAGGGTAGTTTAGGTAAAGGATAGGGAAGGTAGTTTAGGTCAATGGTAGGAATATTTGTTTCCTTACCTTCCTGGGTGTGTAAGCCTCTCTACTGGAGAATATTAGATATTCCCTGTAGTGTAATAAGTAGTAGTGTAATAACTACTTGTAATTGTTTCTGTGTAGTTGCAGTAGGTGCAACACACATTCTCCTTTTACGAGAGTTTGCATGGAGATGTTGAACTTGGACTCCTCGTATCGATACATTTCACTATGCCACATGGCCACATGTTTTTTTTCTGATTCAGATAAATGTAATTGTATATATTCTTCTGAATCTGACTTTTCTGATGATAGTTTTTCTGAGAATGAAGAATCCAATGACATCCAATAGCATAAAGAAAAATTTTTGATGGCCCAAATTGTTGAAGATGCTGACCTAAAAGTTTTGTCCCAGATCCGTGCACTTGATGAAGGTGAGATGAAAGAAAAGCTTCTTGAATATTTTCTAAACCAAGTGCACAACACTAATAAATCTACTTCCAACAAACCTCTGTTTGTTGAAGCCTCCTATGAAAGAAATAACAGAGCTTTTCAAAGAGACCAACTGCAAGAAAAATTTTGTACTATCACTTTGGGTGAGGTAAGTAGGGAAATTCACTCTCTGAAATCTGAAATCTCTAATTTGAAAAACAGAATCTGTCATCTTGAAAAAGGCAAACAGCCTCAAGCTGAAGAAGAAGCCAGAAACACTACACCATACAAAAATTATAATGTTGAAATTTTTGAGGGAAGAAGAGATCCTCCTACTGGTTTTAGAGATATGAGAATTCTAACCATCCAGTACCAGCAACATCATGTTATGCTTGACATATGCATTGAGAAACATATGTTTTCCCTTAAAACATTAATTGATTCTAGTGCAGATGTGAATGTGTTACATAGCAAGATTATTCCAGCCAAATATTGGGTAAGGTCATTGAGACAAGTCATTGGGCTGGGAAATAAAGACTTGCATTATGAAGTTCCTCAGGCTACTATTTTCTTTGATGAAGATTACATTAAGTTGAAATTCGCAGTTGCAGAAATTCCTATTGACTGCATTCTAGGCAATGTGTTTTTAGCAGATGTGGAACCACATGGTTCAACCAGGATTTCTAACAACAGAGCTGGTTATTTTATTACTATGCCAAAGTCTGATGGGAGTTGCAAAGCGATCAAGTTGCCATATATATCTACTCCCAGAGTTTCTACCATGGTCCAGGCCATGGAACAACTTGAAAAGGCTAGTAATAAGTTGATTGAATTAAAGGATTTGAAGGCAACTATGAAATTTGGAGAACAACTCCTTTCTCCAGTTAGTCAGCAAAAGATCTCTAAATTCAGGAAAAAATTTGAAAAAGAATGTTGTGCAGAAGAACCTAGTGCCTTCTAGCACAGAAAACAATATTTTTTTGAATTTCCTTATAAATCAAAATATGAAGGAAGGCCATGCAAAAGTAAGGCAATTCCCATGAATAAAGAATACAGATATTTGTGCAACAAGGAGATCAAAAATTTGCTGGATAGGAAATTGATTAGAGAATCTGACAGTCCCTGGAACTGCTATGGTTTTTATGTCAACAAAAGATTAGAAAAAATCAGAGGAATCCCTGGATTAGTTATAAATTATAAACCTATGAATTATGTTCTTGCAGATAGTACATATCCTATTCCTCACAAAGGTGATTTGTTGGCAAGAATTGTAGGCGCCAAGATCTTCTCCAAATTTGACATGAAATCTGGTTTTTGGCAGGTTTCAATAAAAGAAGAAGACAAGTTCAAGACTACATTCAGTGTCCATGTAGGTCACTATGAATGGAATGTCATGCCCTTCGGATTAAAGCATGCTTCATCCAAATTCTAGAAGGTCATGGACTCAATATTTAAAACATAATTCGAATGGTTTCTTGTATATACTGATGATATTTTAGTTTTTTCCAAAAAGTTTCATGATCACTTTAAACATGTAAATATATTTCTTCAATTGGTAAAAAGAAATGGCTTAGTTTTAAGTAAAAATAATATAGAACTGTTCCAGACTTCTATCAACTTCCTTGGCCACACTATCAAGGATGACCAGATCTCTTTGCAAAGACATGCTCTGGTATTTGCTGACAAATTTCCAGATATTATTACAGATAAAACCCAATTGCAAATATTTTTGGGTTGTCTCAATTATGTCAGTAGCTTTTATCAAGATTGTGCTAAAGATAGATATTTTCTCAATCAAAGGTTGAAGAAAAACCCTATGCCATGGACTGAGGCCCATACTGCCGCAGTTAGAAAGATCAAGTCTAAGGTGAAAACCCTTCCTGTTTTATTTGTTGATGATGATGATACTTTTAAAATTGTTGAATCTGACGCCAGTAATGAAGGATGGGGAGGCATCCTGAAGCAAGTAAAATAAGGAAAAGAAAAGATTGTACAATTTGCATCAGGCACATGGAGCCCAGCTGAAAGAAAATATTCCATCATTGAGAAGGAGGTAAAAGATACTTGGAATTCAATGGATAAGTTTGAAATCCATCTTTTAAATAATTTTTTTTTGCTTAGAACAGATGTCTCTGCTCTTAAAAATTTCCTAACAAAGGATATAAAAAATCCAGGTGAGGCCAAGTTCTCTAGATGGCAAGCTCTTTTTGCAAATTTTGAATTTGAAGTTGAACATATTAAAGGGGGAGAAAATAGTCTTCCTGACTTATTGAGCAGAGAATATATACAACCTATACATATCATGGTAATTGTTACAGAATGGGATCTAAACCAGCACAAAGAAATTCTCAGATCTATTTATGATGACAAAGTTGGCAGGAATACTATGATCAATGGAAGCCAACATGGAAACTCAGGAATACAAATGTTTTGGATGCCAATTTATAGCCACATATTGATATCCTAGACTTAGCTCCTGAAAGAAAGGTGTATCCAAACGGAAGTAAATGGATCCATGACATGATTTATTCCAGGAGTATGATTGAAACAAATCTAGCAGAAGAGGCCTTAAGAAAATATTTTCACAACATCACCATGATTTGGACTGAAGAAGGGGATAGGCACCGAGTTTATCATATATATTTTTGTATAGATAGAACCAGAGATCCTACATGGTATAATAATTTTGCATTATGGCCAGGAAATGATCATTCTATTATTTTTCCTAACGCCATTTATAATTTTGCAGGATACAAAAAACTCTAGTGGGATATTATGAATGTAGATGGAAAATATAAAACCAATTATACAAAAATAATTTTTGGACCAACATGGGTTATGCAAAGAAATAAGCAGAGCGAATGGCTAAAATAATGGCGGAAGGACTTTGGATTCAATAAAACTGTCATTGATCCTGCGTATTATGAATCTTATTTCCAGCTACACTGTAATTGGTGATTTGAAAACAATATTCCTCAATGTTTTCAAACTCCTTGTAATACTGCCGACGACCTCCAAATAATTCATGATAATGAAATCTTAAACCAATATATGATCAGGCATTATGAGTGGTTATTCATGACAAAAATTGAGCACCAAATTGTTTTAAATAAACCAATGATTGTCAGACGAATATACACCAAAGCCTGTGATGAGGCACAGTATAAAATGTTTCATTTTCCTGGAATCACAACTCTTGATGATCCCTCATAATATGGTTCTCATGGACTCCATCTGAATGTCTGCACATTGTTTTGATGTCCAATCATAGACTTAAAGTGACCGGTTTTCTCGTGGGCTTTCTGGTAAAAATCTTCCACTATGTAAATATTCCTTTGCTAGTTTTCTCGTGGGCTTTTTGAATAAAGGTATCCACAGTGTCCTGTCATGACTGTTTTACTACCAAGATTCGATCTTATTAGGAGACTCGGAGAATTTCTCCGACAACTGGTAGGATTTGACCCACATCTAGCTGATTGATTGATGATTGTATCTAGTACCTATGGACCCGACTCTCAAGTGTTTGTCCGCTCTCACTTCCTATAAAATAAGGAGAGTAAGTCTCATTTGATGTATCAGGTGTGAGAGTTAGGGTGTCGAAGATTCATCATGTTTTGAATCTAGAGAGTTTGAGTTATTTCGCTTCTTGCTCTACATCTGCGGGCTGAGAGCTTGATCTGCTTGCATCACAATGTAAATTCAGATTCATGTCATTAGGTTATTTTAAGAAGCTTGCGCATCTGTGGGCAAGCACTGGTAAGACCCTAAAGTGGCCGGAATACATAGGTTTATCAATATGTGTGTTTTGTTTTTGTTCAAAGACTGAGTCTGTGAATCGGCCACGTAGCCTCTGAAAAGCTATCTTATTTATTAAGAAGAAAATACTGGTAAAAGCATCACATTCTATCGTAGGAAAGAACAACAGAGTCTATATCATAAATATATGTAATCTGATAATCCAAGATGAATAAAGAATGTGATTTTAATATGCAATTTTTCAGTACTGAAAAACTCTAAGCTTATTAAAGACTATTTAGGTAGTATCTGTGTTGTTTATTTTCACCAGAGTTTCTCTGAAAGGTAGAAGGGACTCCAGACCATTAAAGGCAAGGGAAGCCGCAAAAAAAGGTCACCACAGCGTGAAATATCTAAGTAGGTTCGTGCATGGGTTTGTGTATGGGTGAATAAGTATACACAGAGAAGAGAGTAAACAAGGCCAGTCAGCCTATGTTGCTGTTGCAAGCTTCATCTGAAGCCCCTGCAAAAAATTGTACACAAAGAAGAGACTCAAGAAGGCCAATCAGCCTGTCTTGTTGTTGCAAGCTTCATCTGAAGCCCCTGCGAAAAATTGGTATCAGAGGCAGAAGTGTCGTCTGGTTTTTGAAGGTTAGTACTCAAAACCTTAATCTTTGTTAAAAAATGGAACGAGTATGAAGATTTGTATCTTTCCAAGAATTATATGAGATGGATAAAGTTGAAGAAAATCCTCTCAGATATATGTTGGCTTAAACATCTAGCCATGTTATAAACTCAGCCGATCTTGAATATTTAGAATTTCAACCATCTCCTAGATGGCAGTTGGCAAATATAAATGCATCCGATGTATATTCTGATTTGTCTATATTTCATCTAATTGCCACTACCATAATTTCCATAAAGGAAACCATAAGCCAAATTCAAGAAAATTCTGATTGTGTACAATCCTTTCCTTTCCTTTATCAAAAAATTCTTCAAGAAAAATCCAAAAGGCTAAAAACCCACTATCTTCATTTGGGATGTATTCAGGTAGGAATAAATGCTTTGACCCATAGAGGGCTAGAAACCTTTGTACTTGCCACGATCAGAGATCTTACCCATAATAAGTATACTGACTTAGTGATAGGAGGAATAGTTGCTCCACTATAGAATGGCCCAGTTTATTTTGATTGTTATCCTAACTTCTCTGTATATGTCTTTGATGAGCATATAAGAGACATATTACAGCTGCAGATCCAGACATCTGGATTTGATATGAGGAAAAAGAGACACAATATAGCCATTTAGACAAGAGGGTGTTTCAGGCGTACCAACACCCTATATCTTGTAGTCTTCCATACTCCGAGTCAAGATTCCAAAATCCAGTGTGGTAGTTCTTATAGATTCAAAAAATTAAAATATTAAACACCAAACAATCCGATAGGAAGATCTGAGTTTCCCTGAACACTGGATTGTTCAAAATCCCAAGCCTCCTGATATGAAGAGTATTACTTCTGCCAATGTCCAAGAAAAAAAATCTTCTGCTGTAATTTATTTTCCCAAAAGATTGACCATCGATCGCAGAAGAATAAATCGGCTCTGCAGAAGTTCTCCTTTGTATAGGAATCCTAAAGAAGTTTATACTGCTTTCTCTTCTCATTCTTCTATTCATTGTCAGCATATTGAATTATTTTATTTTTCCCAGTTAGTTAATTTTTCTTCTGTAGAAGTCATCTATCCAGACTGTAAATCAAATTTAAATCTTAGCCAGCTTGCTGAACTTGTTCTACATTATAATCATCATCCAAGGAATGGAGAAGCCCCACCTTCTACATCAGTCAATCCATGTCCTAATCCCTAATGTTCAGACATTCCCTTTCCTCACAACTCTGACCATTTGTTGGTGATGCATAGCCTACCTTCTTTGGAAAAAGAATATCCCCAGCTTACAGAAATATTCGGCAATCTGAGACCACCAGGCATGCCCAGATATGGCATAGGATACTTAGAACAGCTGAAAAATTTAATTCCAAATGGTATATTCTCTGATTTTCATGATGAATACAAGAAGTCGTCAAACCCAAAGATGCACAAATTCTTTTCTATAATGGATGGGTGCTATAAATACAAAATAGATACCCAATGGATGAAAGCCATTTGAAATTGGGATCTAATAACTCATCCTGATGCTAAATCTTTTGATCTTAGCACATATAAAGAAGAAAGAATTAGATTGGCCACTGAATGGAAGACATATATGGACTCCAACAATTTATGAATATCTTTTTATTTCTGGAAAAATATTGTCGAATCATAATCTTCCATGATGACAGATACAGTCTCATCTTCCACAGCCCAGCACTCTTAGATTGCTATAGATGGCAGTAAAGTTGAAACAACTACCACATTCCCTCCATATAAAGGCATCATTTTAGGAGAAGCACAAAACTCTGCTAAAGCTATCCCCTTGGTTCTTAAAGATGACAATGCCCTAGGAATTGATGGTAGAATTCAAAAGGCCAGTGAGCAGATAAATTGGATAAATACTGCAATCAAAGGTCTAGAGATGAATACTGCTAAAGCAGCTTCTGTCAAAGAAAATTTTGATGGTCTTCAAGTTTCTATTTCTGATGTAAATAATTCTTTGAATCATGTTTAGTTTTCTACTTCTTCATTGAAAAGCTATGTCAGAGAGTCCTTAGGAAAAATTGAATTGGTAGAATCTAAAGTCAATAAAGAATTCCATTCTACCCAAGGACTCATTGAGAAGCTTACTGTACAGTTTGAGAAGCTTCAAATAAAAATTTTTGATAAGCCTATCCCGACATCTTTTCTACACAAGAGAAGTGTGCAAATACAACATCCTGTCAAGCTACTGACGGATTTCCTCAGTTATTTCCAAAAGAAGTAACCCAGTCTAAAGCAGAAACCAAAACCCCAAAAAGACTGAAAAAATCTCAATAGCCTCTTTAATTAGAGAGCCACAAGATAAAACTTCACAAAGGTCAGAATCTCAGTTGTTTCCCATTTATGAACCACTAGAGAGTCAATTTACCAGGTATCCTGCTCCTGACTTGAATGGTAAAGGAAAAATTCCTGAAACTCACACATTTCATTCAAATGCTCACAGGGAGAGGAATATAGATAACTTAAGTGTGGGACAGATCAGGCAGTTAATTGATATGATGTTCACAGAATACAAATTAATGTGTCTAAAGGGAAAAAATGAAGTAGAAGCCTATAAAACTATAATTCAATGTTTTATTTATACCTGCGTATAATAGTAACTCATAATTATCCATGATCTTCAATACGAAGGGGTGAGGCACGAAGTGAACGAACCTCCCCACTTCGCCCTACACATTGCTATGAGTAGGGTAAGGCTAAGCGAGAAGCACAACGTGGATGAAAAGCGAAGCAAAGAAAATGGTTTACACCCAGAAAGGAGTTTTCACACAAGAATTCTAAAAATCAAAATAATATTGTAAATTATAAAATCATACAACTACTACCCACTTTTAACACTGAGTTGCGAAGTTTATATCTATCTTCTTTGCAAATGATACTTTTTAGAATGATCATGCTCATAAATCATCAACACACATGAAATTTAAAAAATGAAACCTAATATTTAAATACTCTCCTAACAATAATGTCATACATTGATACTCGTGAAAAACTTAAAACATATTAAAAAAATATTCAATATAATGTAAAATAATAATTTAACTATAACCCAAGAAACAAAAATATTACTCCCATAGAATTCAAAAGTAATTTTAAAATACCATCAAAACAATGATGTCATACATTTATGATACTTATCAAATTAAAATATATTATAAAATTCATAAAATATAATATAAAAGAACAATTTAACCATAAAAAAAGAAAAAGCATTACTTCATGAAATTCAAAGAAACTTTTAAAAAGAAAACGATGACTTGATATTCAAAGAAACTTTTAAAAAGAAAAACTTTTAGAAAGAATTCAAAGAAACTTTTAAAACGAAAAAAGATGACTTGATATTTTTTAAAAACAGGGATAGAAATTGATGACAAATTTGTCCTTCACCAGTGATTTGCCGTTTGCAAACTATCAAGATTCTTTATGGTAAATATAGTAAATTTTAACCTTAATTAAAAAATGTAAACTATATCTATCCCAACCCAGACGCATATGGAAAAAAGTAATTTACGCATGTAAATTCATTAATTTCAAAGAAATTGATTGTACAATCTCATACTCGAGTTGATTCCGCCTGTCAAAACGTGGCTGTAATAAACCAAATCGTATATGAAAGTAACAATTGGCAATAATTTACTTACATAACATTCATTAATTTCAGAAAAGGCTCGTACAATCTCATACGTATCATTCCATGTGCCTTTCAAGAAACGCGCTTTGTCCATTTGGTCTGTATGTATATATATTTGCTAGTCTGAATCATTTTTTTTAAGTGGAAATGAATTTAGCATTATAAAAAACATACAGGCACTCAAAATTTTGAATTTTGATAATTGTAACTAAAATTTTTCAAAAAAGTTTTGGTATTTTTGCCAACTCAAATTTTCAACAAAATTTTAGTGCTTTTGTTATATTTTTGCTGAAATTTTTTTATTAGTTTTTTAGATTAAACTCAATTTATAATTACTATCTCAACCCATAATTCATTGTAGATTAGCAAGCATAGATAGAATTTGATGACCAAAATGTTTAATAATTTACTTTAATAATTTGTTTTATTTAAAAAATTCTTAAAATAATGAAAAAAACATTAGATTTGTGTAATATCCGCTTTTTTTATCCCGTTAAGGTCGATAGAATTGACCCATGGTATTGACCCATGGCATTTTTTGATGGTATTTTCCCATGGTATAGACCCATGGTATTGACCCATGGTATTTCTTGTTGGTATTGATCCATCAAGCCTATAAAAGGGGAGAGAAGCTAGGCATTGAGGGCATTCTGGATTATCTACTTTATTATGTTTGGGTTGAGAACCTAGCCTGGCCAGTTCTTTTATTGATCCCGGGATGAAAACCCCGCAGTAATGTTTATGTGGTGGATCCATTCAAGATTCACAATTGGGCTTCAATTTCTCATATGTGTGTTGTGTTCTGTGTTTTTTATCACAATTATTTTAGTTAGAACACTAGATTGTTGATTTATTTAAAATTTTGATCCTTGAGATATTACAGTGGTATCAAAGCTGTGCATCCTGCCAGCCTGAGGGTTTATGTAGGGATCTTCAGCCTGCATCTTCCAGCTTCAGTGGTATTTTCTATCATCCTAGTTGATTTCCTAATTTTTACGGTTATGAAGGCAAGCATTTGCTTTGTTGAAGCTACAGGAGAAAGGGCCATGAGGCCATTTTTGTTCACGATTCAAAACGCAAAAGGCCAAACCAAGGCCTAGAGTTAAGTAGTGGTGGCAAAAGTTGCATCATCATCAGCATTAATTAGATTAGTGTGTGATTCTCTCACTGAAAACAGATCCACGCCATTCTTTTGGTATTGGGTCGAGGTGACGGGGTGAATTCCGTGTTCAAGGTGAAAATTTATTTTCTTGTAGAAATTATTAAATCAATCTTGGTCAGTTGCACCAGAGCCAAATTTGGTCGTTGAGCAGTCGAAGAAAGGCTTGTGTGGCACATATCACCACATCCGCAGCGCAGTGGAGAGATTGATATACTCGAGGTTCTTCAAATGACCAAAAGAATCGGGCAGCTTCTCTACATTGTGGCACGCCTACAGATCAATGTGTTGGAGGTATTTCAATTCACCAAAGTAATTCGGCAGCATCATCAAATCTTGGCAATCTAAGAGATTGATGTGTCGGAGTTGCGATAAGAATATGAGAGAACTCGGCAGCATCTCCAAATTAATGAAAGATCAATATGTTGGAGTCCCCTTAAACGACCAAAGAATTCTGTCAGTGCCTTCAGTTTTGAACAGTCTGTTAACACCAAGGCTTTCAACGATTGCAAATGACAAAATTCTTCTAGCAAATTTGTCAGATTAACATGTCCAGATAAATACTTGCCGGCGACAAAGCGATCGAGGTTCTAGACAACCCTTTCTGCAGCGCAGAGGATGGGTATCTGACGTAAAACTGGGCGTGCAGATCGTACCACCCGACAGATCGACGATTTCCCTTGCCCGCAGCATATCCACCGAGCTGGAATTGCTATTCCCTGTGATGAATGTGGTTGACCCATTAGCACAGAGAAGCCATTGGTCAAACCGCGGTCCGGAGCCATTATATTTGGTTTGAGGACATCAGCAAGTTTCCCAGCTTTATTGTTGAGATCAGGACCCCGAGAAGAATAGGAGGCAACCGTTGGGCCCTCGCCACTGTATGCTGCAACTCGCCCATCCCCAATTCTAGCTGTTGCTCCAAGTTCTACCACGTAGCCACTTGCATCACGCCTGAAGTCGAACATACCATAGAAGACTGCTCATCCAAGACAATGATCCCAGGGCTTGAAAAAATAACAGGGCCGCTCCTAAAGGACAACGATCCAAAAGTGGGATCTACTGTCATAAATCCCGCGGCACCCAATTTTTGGGCAGTGTCTGCAACTGTCTTTATGTTGGTGACTTCCAGGTCGAAGTCTATAGTATAGCTGCAGATTAAAATGTTTCCTTCAACCACGTTCTTGATGAAGGCTTCCGGATACTGGCAAGTAGTCACTCCACGGTAAGAACTGTTCTTGTCGAAGGCATCCTCATTGTCTGAGACGGTTGAAGAATGTTATGACTGCACCCTGGTCATAGGAAAGGGAAAAGAAACGACCTCATTATTAACTGAAGTCGACGATTTGCAGCAGAAGGGTCGACCGTCAGAGGGACCAGAAATCTGTTGAGCGTTGGGCAATTGGGATGAGGAACCTGAAAGTTGAGCGCAGAAATAATCGTCCCTGAAGGTTCATTCTAATAGAGGTAACTATTCCCAACGGATCACCGAGCATTAGATCGAGCAAATCCAGCAAACGAGATATCAAAATTCTGCTGTCTTAAGGAGGCTTTAATGAAAATTTTGAGAAAATGGATCGTCTCCAAGAAATTTTGGAAAACAATCCGAAAAAACTTAATGAATTAGTAAAGATATATGGTCCTTTAAGGAGCCATACCTCCATAGACCAAAATGATAGTCAAAGGAGACCGTTCTCAAAAAGGGTCCACGTCATTCTGCAGCAAGAGCAACCATGGGAGGTGAAGGAAGGACAAAGAAGAGGAGTTAAGCTCTTCTCACTTGGGTCTGAATTACAACATGCAAATCAGAAGCAAGAATAGAGCGACAGGCCTTTCTCTCGAAAGGCCCATGTTATCCTTCAGCAATCAAAAGATATCTAGGAGGAAGATGTAACAAGCAAGTGTCTCTTCGAACTTGGATCCAAATTGCAGGGTACAAAGTCTAAAGATGTTCTCCTACAGCTAGACACATTAGATGCAACTTTGAGCTTGATAGATAAATCAGAATGGAAAGGGTCAAGTTGGGCATTGAAGCCATCCATGCTTGCTTTGATACAACCTAGATTCTTGGAACATTCTTGTGAAAATGTTAGACTCACCGTCGCTTCCTGTCTCAGTAAAATCATAGCCTTAACAGCACCGCTTTTGCCCTACAATGATGACATCATGAGGAGGACTTTTCAGGTAATGGTAGAAGCGCTCCAAGAGTTGGACAACACCACCGTTCTTACTTTTTACCAGAAGCGCAAAATTTTGGAACGCGTGGAGAAATTCAGATTTGGTATGCTTACGCTGGATCTAGAGTGTGATGATTTAATCCTTCAGATGCTCCAATACTTCTGCAATGGAATTACAACGTCTCATCCAAACTACATCAAAACAGACATGCAAAAGATCAAGTCTCCAATCTTAGGAGAAGATAGGGCCATCTGCAAACAATTGAGATCCAAATTGTTGGCCATTTGGAGGAAGGAACTAATTGCATCACCTGCTGCTTATGAACTAGTTGAGGGGTTGATCAAACAGAGCATCAAACTACTTAGAAAGAAGTTAACCAAGGAGGAACTAAAAAATATTTGTGGAGACATTAAGAATGAACTAAGGAGGAAAGGCTTATGCTTTGTATGCAAGGGAGTTTGGGCACTTGACCATTCATGTCCAGACAATAAGGAGGCAACAAGGATAGCAAAATTAGAGACTTCTCCAGATCATGGAGATTCATCCATTGATGGGTTCGCTAGTTTTCAGGAGAGGACCTATGAAGGATCTGAGCAGTCAAGTACAAATGGTGAACAACAACACCATGCTCTTGAGAGAAACTTGCAGGAAAAGTTGATTAGTCAACTTGACAAAGTACATGACGAAAGGAAAGATGCAATTCCTCCTGATGATGTGGTAGTTGAATCTATAAATACAATTGAAGACATCCATAAAGAGTATGGGCAATCAGGTATAGACAACAGTCCACCAGTACATCCATGTTTGACAACCAGAGAGGATGGACAACTGATCCTCACATGTGAAGAGGTCCAAGATGAATACACCCAAGGAGAATCAAATGAGGAGCCAGTAGTAATGAACTGATATGATGAGCATGATCATGCAGGCCAGCAAGACAAAGATAGTATGCAGGATGATTCATTTCTAAAGGGGCAATCAAATATTCAAGTTGAAGCAGTGGTCGTGGGGCATCCAGTGCAATCAGATACAGAGACAGTCAGCATGGCACTAGAATTTCCTGTAGAAGACTTTCGAGAAAGGATCAAGCATTTCAAGACAGATCTTATGTTGTGGAAGCAGAAAGTCTGGACAGTCCGAGATATTGCCTTACAGGAGAACAAAAAAATTGAGGAACTCATAAGGGTATGTGCTGAATCAAAGACCAAGTTGTCTAGTGTTGAAGAACGACTCAAATCCCTCATAAGGCAGCAAGAGGAGTACGATTGGGAGTTCCAAAGCAGCCCTCTACAGGAGTACATAGATAAGTCTTGCAACACTACCAACAACCCACCTTTATACATTGGGAAGAGAAGGGAAGGGTTCTCCAACTGCATCAGGTTGGGTAACCAAGTAGAGAAGCATGAATTGAGCATCGAACAACATCAACATAGTAGATTTGCAGATATTCATCCCTCCCCAAGTCTGGATTGGCGAGAGATTATGAGTTGGTATTCTATCGATAGGTTGATTCTTTGGAGGATACTCACAGCGAGGGCGTATTGCAGCTTGGGCCCTTTGGTGCGGACAACGATGGAGGGTTGAAATGGTACCATAACCCACAGGTCCCAGGATGTAGGTGGCATTGGGATCCAAGAGAATCCACTGGGGAAATGATTGGCCAAAGGGTTGTTTGGGATCCAGGTAAATCTATTCCGGGAAGGATTGGTCAAAGGATTGTTTGGGATCCAAGTATTGAAGGATCAATTCAGGACCATTCAAAATGGAGGGCACATCAGATTGTATGGGATCCTGGTATCCATGTACAAATGCTTCTGTTATGGATAGAAGTGGATAGCTTGAGGACAAGCAATCTTTGGGCGGGAGGATTTGTAATATCCCCTTTCTTGATCCCGTCAAAGTGGATAGAATTGACCCATGGTATTAACCCATGGTATTGACCCATGGCATTTCTTGATGGTATTTTCCCATGGTATTGACCCATGGTATTTCTTGTTGGTATTGACCCATCAAGCCTATAAAAGGGGAGAGAAGCTAGGCATTGAGGGCATTCTGGATTATCTACTTTATTATGTTTGGGTTGAGAACCTAGCGTGGCCAGTTCTTTTATTGATCCCGGGACGAAAACCCCACAATAATGTTTATGTGGTGGATCCATTCAGGATTCACAATTGGGCTTCAATTTCTCATATGTGTGTTGTGTTCTGTGTTTTTTATCACAATTATTTTAGTTAGAACACTAGATTGTTGATTTATTTAAAATTTTGATCCTTGGGATATTACAATTTGCTGAAACCATCAAATTTAACGGTTGTTTCAAGTTTGAAAAGTCCTACCTTGATGAAAAACCTTTATGTTGATTTTTTTGTTTTAAATGAACATTCACATATATGTTAAACCTTTGGAACTAGTAGGCTCCAGCCAACACCTTGGCTAGCCACAAGTTGGTGTTTGTCATTCAATCTCATGAGCGGTTTTAGCCAATACAGATATTTAGAATACATGTTCTCTTTGAGCAGTTTAATAAGCAAATTTCTACAGTGAAGCCTTATTTACTAAAAGTCTCGAATTTATCTGTGTAGAATCTCATATAGACACGTTGAAAGTTAGAGCAATAAAAGTTGGAGAAAACCAACACAATTACATAAAAAAAAACCACCAAAACCAACCATTCCTTTAATTACAAAAAAGAACAAAAACAAAACTAACATACGCTTTTATAATAGTTCAGATTGCTCTCCATCCATGTTGCATTTAGAAGATAGAAGATCTGCAGAGAGGACAACTGTAACTTTGATAATCAATCCACTTGTCAAGGCATTCCATATGGAAAACATGCCCACATTTAGCAAGCCGCCGGATCCGATCAGTAGCCCGGAAATCAGTAAGACAAACCGCACATGTAATATCTCCCTCTCCATCTTCTCCATAGCTGCAGTATTCAGCGACCACCGGCAAATTTTGATTCTCAAGGATGATCTGATGGTTGTCAATGGGGGAGGAAGAAGAGGTATTGTTAGTGACAGTCAAAGGAGTTATGGGCCACAGGGTAACAAGTTCATGGGGAGCTGGAGAATATTGATGAACTCCTTCCAAAATGCCAGTAACTCTATGAAAAGGGGTCAGAATCCAATTCAGCAATCGCCTTCCGAGTGTGAGTGAAAAGACGAGGATCATCAGCAACCTCGGCACTCTCGGTGCTGAGGACGCTGCATCGTCCCATGAGAAGCCAAGAGCTACTGCGTGCATCGTATCCTGTGCTTTCCTGAATTACGTTTGGGATGGTGGAGCTCGTCCTGCCAACAAGTTTTTAGGTTTTGATACTAATAGTAAAGTTTCAACAAGTAACAATAAATCACGTGAAGAGTTAGGTGAATGTCCAGAGTTAGTTGTGGAATATCAAAAGAGGACATATGACAAATTAATGAAAGCTTGTTTTTTTTGCACATAGCCACGGCTGCACGGAAGCAACAAACATCCTTTCATCGTCAGTGGAATCTTTCAACAGAAAAATCACAGTCTGTGCGTTTGTACACGCGATGGGAAGTTCTTGTTTTTTTGCACATAGCCACGGCTGCACGGAAGCAACAAACATCCTTTCATCGTCAGTGGAATTTTTCAGCAGAAAAATCAGTCTGTGCGTTTGTACACGCGATGGGAAGTTGGGTGAATCCGCTGCATAATCATGTGACATGTAAAATTAATCAAAGCGTGTTTTTTTGCATGTCATGTAGTTCCAGTATAATTTTTCTTTTTTTTTGGCATATGAGATTATATTCGACATTACTAAGAACAAATGAAATAGTTAAACTTTTAACAGCCAAAGTTTTAAGGTCTTAAAGTTGTAAAATTTAACGATAGAGCTTAAATTCATAAAAGTAATTTATTTCTCAAAAGACTTTGGCAAGTCACATCATAAACTTTATGAAGGATATTTATTTTGTATAGCTTGATTTTGAAAATTTTGGTTTTTTATTTTAGTATTTAATAATTTTTTTTATTCATGGCAAATGTTCAAGTTGAAGAAAACGAAATTTTAAAGTTTTGAAATTTGAACAAATTTATAAGGCTCTAGAAAATTTTGGTTTTTTATTTTAGTATTTAATATTTTTTTTATTCATGGCAAATGTTCAAGTTGAAGAAAACGAAATTTTAAAGTTTTGAAATTTGAACAAATTTATAAGGCTCTACAAAGCAAAACAATGATAACTTTAAAAAAGAAAAATAATAATCTTAAAAATAAAAAAAAAGAATATTACAAAATATAAACTTCTAACATTGTATTATACATGAATAATTGCAAAATTTAATGGTAGATAAATTTTATTATTTAAATTTTAAAGAATCATAAGGAGTTAAGAATACAAGATTGAAGAGTAAAAAAATCACAGATAATTGTTCAAAATAATATATGGTGTGGATGTTAACTAGTAAAATGCCTTCACAATAACATAATAGGGAGTTTCTAAGTTCCTCAAAATAACATAATAGGGAGTTTCTAAGTCCCACAAAATAACATAATAGGGAGTTTTTAAGTCAATGCCTATACAAGTATGAAGGCTTAAGCTAGTCATAAATTTAGATCTTTTGCATTAAGCTTATCAAAAAAAGCATGAGCTTCTTCGCTTGTTTCTGGATCATTATCATCACTAAGTTGCAATATTAACAATGTGATGTCATCTAATAGTACATTTATCATTATTGCATTGAGAGATTGATCATCCACCTCATCATCAATATGAGAAACATCCTCGAGATGTACATCACACCATGATGTCAATGCCTATAAATACACTAATGCTTTCCTAGTAAGAAGATGAATACTATATGCACATAAACTATTTTCTTCACTCTCTTACATGTAAACATATTCTAGTGGACATAAGAATATGTCGACAAGTTTCTTTTTGCAACTAAGAAACTCGCAATCTAAGAAATGAACATATACATGAAGTGTGGATTCAAAGAACTTTGGCTTTATACATCCTCCTCCATCCAATGTGACTTCTTTGTGCCATGCCCAATAAATCTTGCTTTGCAACACTAGAGCAAGTTGGGCTACCAATAATTATAAAGTCAAGTAATTTTTCTTAAGCAATGGTTACTTTCTATGGTGTATATGTCTTGTATATGGCATCAATAAATCTTTGTTTATCCTCAAGATCATATATTCATGCAGCTCTACCTTTAGTATGCATATACCACTTTGGAGTAAGTACATAAGAAATGATATAAGGGGATGTCCTCATTTTGTTCCATATAATTCCAATCAAAATCTAGATTTCATTACAGAACACCAAACAAGGGTCTCTTTGGTGCATGAACAATCTGACATGTATAGTTATGTTGTCAATTAACTTATATATTTACCCATAGTTAGAGAAAAAAATTGAAAATACATGAAAAAAACATGTTGTCAATTAACTTATATATTTACCCATAGTTAGAGAAAAAAAATGAAAATACATGAAAAAAACATGTTGAACACTATTTTTCGATTGAGCTGAGAGGCCTCTCATTCTACGAGTATGAGGAAAATGTGTAAGTATGTCAAATCCTGAAAAAAAAAAAAAAATAAAAAAATCAATCATTTTGTGGCCAAATAAACAATTAAATATAAATAAACAATTAAAAATCTATTAACTAAACAATTACCTGAGTTGTTGATATTTCACTTTCATCAAGTAATAAATAAAATATTTCTATGTCTATATTAAATAATATAATTTTATATAACTTTAACGAGGAAAAATAATAAAAAAATTAAAATCTATTTCTCTTATAAATACCTCAATATAGAACTTAAATAAAGTGTTTGAATATCCTTATTAAGTAGGATATTTGAGTATGAACTTTCTTTCTATCTACATAAAGTGTATATTTATATATGCGTGTGTATTAATGTTAACATTAGCTTCAAAGGAAAAAGTAATTAAAGGTAAATTAGAGTCCGTGGTTAAAATGTTCCTAAAATGGTTTTACAACCAGGTGTGAAGGGCACATGTAAGTATGTATATCCCTTCTAAAATAAAATGTAAAAAAATCTCTCAACAAAAAAGCAGTGCCGGCTATAATATAAAAGAGAAAAATATACGCTATGCATTTTTAATTAGTTGTCCATTATGACCTAATATCATGTAAAATAATTAGAAGTAAAAAAATATTTTTGTAATATGTTTAAACCTTATGTTTTTCAAAAATATTTTAATACGTCATATCCATTTTATATGTATCTATATATAATAAAAAATGTTAAAGAAAATATTTTAATGTGGTATAGAATAAAATATCCAATGTGAGTTATGGATAAAATATTTTAATATGAATTAATATAAAATGGCTCCATACACATTTAAAAATGAAATTTAAACATTACTAAATTTTGTATTGCTTTTTCACTCTAAAATGAGTTTGCAAAAAAAGAAATTTGATCCCTCTCTATTGATGTTAGATCCATCGTTTAGATGGATCCATGCCGGTGTATTTTGAATGCCTGTAGATGTGGATGTACTCAAAGCTATCCAAAGTGGTACTTGTTGGATGTGGAATTTATTTCTACATCAAATGTCTACTCTTGACATTTGAGTGAACCTACAAGGAGATAAGTCGAAAAAAACAATTTAACATTTTCCTTAGCTCAAAATTCCCCTAATGAACATTATATATATATATATATATATATATATATATATATATATATATATATATATATATATATAGATATTGATTCTAACTTGGTGTTTATGTTTTCTAATGGGAAACAATTTTTTTATGTAGTTGTATAATTTTGTTAGGTTTCTTTTATTAAAAGGTGGAAATTTTTTTTTTTTTAATTATAAATTTTAATTTTTTGATTTATTATGTAGGCTATCAAACAATAAATTACATATATTATGGATATAAACAATTGGAAAGATCGTTATTTCTTTCAGAACATGCCCCATTATAACCGTTTTTACATACATATTTTTTTATGTAGTTGTATAATTTTGTTAGGTTTCTTTTATTAAAAGGTGGAAATTTTTTTTTTTTTAATTATAAATTTTAATTTTTTGATTTATTATGTGGGTTATCAAACAATAAATTACATATATTATGGATATAAACAATTGGAAAGATCGTTATTTCTTTCAGAACATGCCCCATTATAACCGTTTTTACATACATTTATTAATTTTCGTTGGTATGTTTGATGTTGGTTTACCATGGTTGATCTTAGCTGACCATTAACACCTATGGTTGACTAGGGATGGCCATGGTCAACCATAGTAACATGGTTTGAAGATTTTCACTATGGTTAACCATTTACTATGAGACACTATAATTTATAATGAGTGGCCATGGTTGTAAATGTTTGATCATGGTTAACGGTGGTTGGGAATCATGACCCTAGTTTGACAATATTCACCATGAGTGAACATGGTTTGACATATTTTGGGAGGGATATGTGGAACCATGCTAGAAGAGGACAATAATCTAATAGCTCGAGCCACAAAGAGGAAGGTTGGAATGAGGGTTGGATTTTGAAAGGAAAAATTCCAGCCACAGGGAATTTTTCCGTATTTGATGTTTAAATATTTTGTATAACCATCTTCCTTAATGTGTTCTAAATTTTACATAATAAATCACTTTTATGGTTTATTATTTTATAAAAATGTTATTAATACTCTATATCAAGTTGGTCTTCCACTTACGTTAATGCCTACCATGGTGTCAACTGTGGAAACTATTCTACATTAGCAAGGACCTAATTCTATGATAGCAAGGAATTGTGAAGGGCATAAGCTAAAGTAAAACAATTTGAACAATTTTTAGCAACCACTTTTCATGAATTGTACCTTTAGAAATGGACATTGATTGTTTATTTTGATGCCTACATCCTCGGGTAGTGAACTCCTTCAAACATCGTTATCATCCATTATCGTTACAATGGTGTGATCGTTTCCATAAATATCCATCTGAATGCAAATCGTACCTACAAATTTTTATTGCATTCTCCCACTCTTATTCAAAATCCCCTCCCACATCCCTTGATTCTCATCAAAGTCAACACATGAAGAAACGAGGCAGACCTTTTTCAACTAGAAAAGGTTTCTGTCAATGGGGAAGAAGTTCTACATTCTAGCTTTTCCTGGTACTAAACTGTTTTCATGTTTTTCTTTTGGATCAAACCAAGAGAACCTTGTGAAGATTTTGATACTTGTTGAACTCACTTCTGATTTTACAGCCATTTACTGGGAGATCATCTAAACAACGATCTTCTATCTATGCATCTATCTATGACTTCACACCAAGAGTACCTTCTCAAGATTTTGATACTTCTTAAACTCACTTCTGATTTTACAGCCATTACTGGGAGATCATCAAAACAGAGACCCTCTATCTATGCATCTATCTATCCCTTCACAGTCAAGGAAATTTCTATATTCATATCAATTTATTTCTTTGAATTAATTTCTTTAATATTATCATATTCAAATCCCATTTGCATAAGAGATATTGAATCAATAGTGTTAACATTTACTGATAATATCAAGGTAATAATGTGAATCTCCACATTGTGTAATGTGTTTTCTCCTCTTTCTATTATTCATCATCTTATAATTTATTAATGTTAGCTTTGGAGGTAAGCTACTCATCCAAAATCCTACATTCATTAAATTATTATTTTTTGTTTATTTAGTTTATATTTGTCAATCAGTTGTCTTGGAATTCCTCACTAATTCCTTTGGGTCGGCCATGTTGGGATTTATTTACATTTCAATCTATCAATATATTTAATAGTCTTTTCTTTTAACTTTGAATTCCTTGAGATTGGTGGATTGGCTTTTGATTTCTTTCTAAACTTTAACCATGTTTACCTCCGAGTTATAACACCCCTCAATAATCACTAGGGACTTTTATTATTTAATTTTTATTGAAAAGTTAAAAGAATAAAAAATTTTGTTGATATAAATATTTATATTTTGATATAAATTAGTATATGTTATCTTGATCCATTCAAGTTACTATTTAATGAATATGAATGAAGAAATATGGTAGATAATTCAATTAGTATATGTGTCTCTATTGTGAAATATACAGATTAATAATTGATATAGATTGTATATTTTCTATCCTGTAATGGGCCCAATAGTAACTACAAGCTTGAAGATTATTTATGGTGGACAAGAAAAAAGCTTCTACTATAAAATTTGGAACATGTGGATTGAGGTAAGTATTACTAAAAATGGATATTATTTCTTATTATTAACTCTATGAGTCTAATATCTAGGAAATCTTGAAAACAATGAAAGTGTGCTATGGTTGAAGAAAAATTGCTTAAAATAAAATACATTTGTGCCATGCCCTTAGAACTAATTACAATAACAATGGGAATTATGTAAATACATCTATATAAAATGTTGCATCCTTACATAAATATATTCATATATGTATGAGATAGAAAACTGACAAATAAATACTAGTAAATAAAAGGAATTTAGCGAGGAAACAATTCTACTATCGTGTAAATTCCATTATTTTATTGATAAGAAATTTGTAAAGGGAATCTATATTTTTTTCAACACAAAAGGAATATTCTAATATAGATCAAAATGACTTGTAATAAAAATATTATAATTATTCTCTTTTACCTACTCTATATATAAACATTCGTAGCATCTGGAGAATATGTAGAGGAGAGTATTCCTCGAAAACGACTATAGTAATACATTGAATAAATTGAAGAGTTGTAAACCAAATAACCAAGTATTTTAAAAAGAAAATCATGTACATATAGCCTCTAACAATGTAGGTTGAAAAATAATATACTTCATAAATATTGTATATGTGTTTTGTAACCACGTCCCAAAGAGATAATACATGAGGCATACGATTGAATACAAATAAAAATTCAATTACAACGTCTTTCAAAAAAATTAAACAGCACTCTACGGCAAGTTGGCCATGGCATCAAATACAAGTTGACTCGATATATATATATATATAAACGGTAAGTGGAACGAAGGGCTCGGCATAACAAATACATTGTCTTTCCAACATAAAACCCTAAGTTATGAAGTCTCAACAAAAGCGTCATTGGCCTCATGGTCAATGAACCAAGGACAAAAAAATAAATAAAAAAGTGTCATTGTAAGTCGAAGTTGGACCCTAAGAAGAGAAGTCATTAGAAATTTAGCTACACCAAGATCCACACGCAAAGGATGAGACTTGCAATGGCCATGGAATAATGTCAGAACTCTTGAAATTTTTATAAATTTTTATAAAAACCCTTCATATAAATAAAGAGGGGTAAAGAGAATTGAAGAGGAAATTTACCTTACTTATGAAGGGTATCGAAATCTATCTCTCTTGCTTTCGAAGATATGGTAAGTTTCAAAATGGGTGAGAAATGAAAAAAAATAGAAAAGAAAAAGAAGAATTATCATAGGGTAACGACATGAAGTTGTTATATATATATATATATAATGATAAATTAGTGCTCGCACTTACTTGAAAAAAAATAGGGACCTGAGCCTATGACGCACTCAGTGATACTGTAAACAATTGGGAGAAGAGTACTTGGGAAATACCTACTTAGAACAAGAATACAAACACTGTAATCAGTTTGGGAAGGAAAAAATCGTTTCTATAACATAAATTACTACCGACACATCACTGTGTAAATTACTATTTTGACAAGAGATGAAACCTTAACCTGGAGAGCCTTTACCAGAATGGCCCACACTAGAAGCTTCTAACTAAAGTCTTGGGAGCTTGGAAAGATCAAGGAAAAGTAGAGAGATGAATGTTGTAGGTTAAAAACAAGTTCAAGAAGGTGCTAAAGGAAATGTTGTTGTAGATTTCCTAATCAACAGACCAATGGAATAAATGAGCTTGGTGTGACAATGAGAGTGATGGTTGTTACACGTAAGACTAACCCTAAACACTCGTAGTCATCGATGAAAGTTATATTAGAATGCATGATCGATATTTAGACATGTCACAAAAATAATGATAAATGACAATATTTCTGGTCGATAGCCACATATGAAATCCACAATGCATTATGGTTGTGTGGTCTAGAGGCTTCAGATATAAATTAAGACAAGTTACCAAATGCATTGCGAGGGAAATATTCAACATGACGTATATTAAACATTAATCACGGGATGGTGAAAACCCTTAATATTATATAAATGCTTTAGAAGAAAGAAGTTACAAGAAGCTATGCTCACATGACTTTATAAATCACCACGACGGGGAAACTTATAATTAGAAGAGAAAACCCTTTGGAGTAATGAAGTACCTCTATATTCTAATCTATGAACATTTGTATGTGATGAATTATTATCGATACATAGGTTACTAAAAAGAGGGGAAATCTATAGGATTCTCCATGTAAATTATAGCCAAGAGGTCAAGTTAACAAATTTTTTTTTCCAAGGGATTATATATATATATAAAATAAAAAATGATGTTAGATATATAATTTAAAATATACTTGTATAGTGTATGCCACGAGTTAGAGTATGACTTGAGAGTTCTAATAATTGTTGACATTAGTTGAAAATATAATAGTGGGAATAAAAATAAACTTATAGATGTGTCTCCAATGTAATCTAATGGTTAATGTATATAAATTATTAGCATTTTCTAGATTTTGTGTAAGACAATAATTGAGTATATTTTTGCGAGATTTTCCTTGGTTATAAATAAAAAAAATTATGTTCCTTTTACACTATCATGGAAGATTAAAAAAATTGTTCCTAGGAGGGATGTTACAGGTGGTATCATAGGTAATATTCAAATTTGAGGTCTTTATCTAAGAGTGAAAATTTGTTGACCTTGCACAATTTATATAGAGGAAGGTCAAATAAAAGTAAGGCATCATGGTAGAACCTCATGGTGACACTCGTATTGGTGAAAATGAGATTTATATGCATCTGGGGGCCAACAAACCCAGGTCCCTACCAATGAGCTATTAAACATGATGAAAAATATACAAGTTAAAATATTAAACATCCATGGTGATCATGAGCGATTACTAAAAGCTAGTGTGGAACAAGAAAAAATAATTAAGAATTTAACAAATAAATCAAATTGTAAAATTCTGGAGGATGTGAAAGAGGAAGAAAATAAGGAAGAGACCTCTAAATGGAAGGCACTGGCAGAATAATTTTAAAGTAAAAAAGGAAAATTTGAAATGAGGAACATTGCTGATCAAAAAATCAGATTAAGCCTGAAAATAAACCCAAGGTGGAGTTGCATGGGTAATTTAGGAAAAGGATACCTACAACGTATGATGGGGAATTTGAGGAAGCGGTCAAAGCCTAAGGTAATAAATATAAATTGATATTTCCAAGTTTATGATTATACCACTAAGTTAAAAGCCAAGTAAGACACTTATCAGTTGCAGGGGAAAGCGTCCCTGTGGTGGGAAGAAGTTTGAACATTCCATAAGATTGATGGAAACGTAAACTACTATCCTTAAGAAATATATTTCTATATTAATTTATCGTGATCCCAACATAAGTTATGTTAGCCATAAAGTTATAGAAAAATATAAATTATTGGCTGAAAATTTTAAAAATCCTTGGTTGGTTCAATTGGGTATGGGTGTCAAAGGAAGGGTCACTAGTTGAGAAAAATCATTCTCAATTGTTTTGAATGGGAAACAAAACATAATATATTTAAATGTGTTTCCATTAGTCTCTTACCATGTCTTTATAGGCATGGATTGGTGGGAAAGTCATAAGCCACTTGTTAATTGTCTTGAGGAAACAATTACCGATATGACTAAGAGTGGTGAGATTCAAGTTATAAAGGGCATACCTATACCTATTTGCATACATAAAAAATTATCATTGCAGTTAAGGAAAGCAACTAAAAATTGGTTTGAACTCTTTTCCATCAAAATAGAAAATTGGTCTTAGCAAAAGTAATTTTTGTTAAGAATAAATACAAAACATTTCGGTTGTGCATTGACTATTGCCACTTAAATAAGTTAATAGTTAAAAATAAATACCCTTTACCTCATAGTGATAATATTTTTGACCAAGTTAAGGGGGGAATTGTTTTCTCCAAGATAGACCTTAGATATGGGTATCACCATCTAAGTATCAGATAGGAAGAAATATCGAAAACAACTCTTTGATCCAGATATGGACACTATGAATGCATAGTGTTACCTTACGGGCTCACAAATGCACCTGCCAGTTTTATGTGCTTAATGAAAAGTGTGTTCAACACATTTTTGGACAAATTTGTGTTAATTTTCATAGATTATATACTATTATAATCTAAACCTTGGAACAAAAAAAATAAAAATTGGAAATAGTATTATGAATAAATGTGAATGTTTTCATGACAAGATACAATTTTTGGGTCACCTAATTTTAAAATAATGGATAGTACTGGATCCATATAAAGTGAGGGTCATTCTTGACTCGTCGGTACCAAAGGACGTGGCTGATATAGGATCATTCATGTGGATAACCAACTATTACTGCAGGTTTATAGACGAATTTTCCAAGTTGGAATATCCTATAAACTCCTTATAGAAGAAAGGGGTAAAATTTTTATGGACACAACAATGTGAGGAACTCTTTGAAAACTTGAAGCACATGCTTAGAGTTGCTTCATTGTTTTAAATACGAGATCTACAAAAAGAATTTGAAGTGTCTAAAGACATGGCTAGAAGGTCTAGGAGGTGTGTTTATGAAGGAGGGACACATTGTGGCATAGCCCTCAAAATGTGGAGGCATTATTTGACTGGATGAAAATTCACTTTAATTACAGATCATGTAATTCTAAAATAATTTTTTAGCCAACCCAATATGAATGCTAGACAAGCCAGGTGGATATATTTTTTGAGTGAATATGACTTTGACATTAAACACATAAATTGAAAAGAGTAAGGTAGAAGATGCCTTAAGTCGAAGATTAAAACAAATATATGAGATTTCTATCAATCAAACTGAAAAAGATATGTTGGAATAGGTCAAAGAGGTAGCACTAATAGATCATAATTATAACCAAATTTATAAAATTATAGAAATTGAAACTCAGTTGGATGAATGGATTGATTATAAAATCAACAAAAATTGGTTGTTAACCTATAAAAAAAAAACTTTATATACGATAACAAGAGAAAGTGAAGCGGATGATAATGAATGAACACCATAAGAAACCTTTTTCAAGATATCTCGGGTACCATAAATTTATTACATCCCGCATAAAATAGTTATTCTGGCCCATAATACAAAAATAAGTTGTTGAAGATTTGGCTAGCTGCGAAGAATGTCAACAAGTGAAGACTGAACATCAACACTTAGCACGTCTGTTGAATCCTTTACCCATACTAGAGTGGAAGTGGGAGATGATCTCCTTGCACTTGATCACATTATTACCTCAGACACGGTAGCATCACAAATCCATAATGGTAGTAACTGATAAACTAACAAATCCTACCCATTTCACTCTCGTGGAGTCTGCATACAAAGCTACACAATTAATTTTTAAGTTGTATTTTATACCCATGGTAATCATATCAAACAAAGATCCAAATTTTACTTTGAAGTTTTGGAGGTCATTATTTACCGAATTGGGTACACAATCAAACTTCAGTACTGCGTACCATTCACAGATGGATGAGAGGATTGAAAGAGTGAACCATATTTTTAATGACATTTTCTTGATGTATGTCATGAACCGTCCTATAAAATGGGAGGAATACATACTCTTGGTTGAATTTTCCTATAATAATAGCTATCAAGCCTCATTGAAAATGACTCCCCTTGAATATTTATGTGGGATAAAATGCCATTTACATCTAAGTTGGAGTCGAATTGAGGATAGATTGTTACTAGAACCCGACTTGATAAAAGAGACATTGTAGATGGTAAGACAAATAAGACAGATTTTGAAAAAGACATAGAATAGACAAAAAACCTATGGTGATATGAAAATAACTCCAAGGGAGTTGCAATTGGGGGGCATGTTTATTTGAAAGTGTGGCCCAGGAAGATTTCCTTAAAGTTAGGGAGTTGTTCTGAATTAAATTCTCAGAATTGTGGGCCATTTGAGATATTTATCCATAGTGGGGCCAGTGGCTTATCAATTAGCTTTACCAGCTCATATTAAAATTCACAATGGATTGCATGTGTCTTTTCTAACGAAATATATATCTAATCCTAATAACATAATTAATTGGAATTTTGTATAGGTCAAATCGGAAGGAGACTTCCAGGTTGAACATGTATAGATTTTGGATAGGATGGAAATTGTTGTTTGAAATACAACCATTTCTCAAGTCAAAGTGCAATGGTAGCACATTGGGCTTAAAAAGGTCACATGTGAAATGGAAAAATAAATGAAAGAGGATGTTCCTATGTTATTTCAAAGAAGAATGGAATTTGAAATACCAGGAATGGTGTCCCTTTTAAGGGGAGGGTAGATGCAACACCCCTTGATAATCACTCACAACTTTTATTATTTAATTGTGACTGAAAAGTTAAAAGTATAGATAATACTAGTTGATGTAAATATTTATATTTTTTTGTTAAATGAAAAAGAAATTATTTTGGTTATTAACAGTCTTGAGAATGTGTGAAGAGTTGTCGCATGGAACTTAACTCCTTACTATCAAGGAAATAGTTCGAATTGTTTATGCCAAAGAAGGGGGCGAAAACACAAGAATGAAAAAATTGTCATTTTTTCATCATTATTTAATTGAATGGGCAAAGAAAGAACAAGAAAAAGAAAAAAAGATGGCTCGAGATAAATTCCATGAAATTGGTTATGTGTGGGAATACTACGCGAGAGAGAGACATTGATTCCTAAGTATAACTAGTCAAAGAGAAAGATTTGTTTGAGCCTAAAAGAAATAAATCAAGACCTTCGTTTCAGGGTTAATGAGGAAATACCTTATAAATATTCCTAGATTAGTTTCCCTGATAGGAAGGAGTGGAGCTCATGGGTAACTAGTGGTGGAAGCTAACTTACAATTGGGAGGACCATGAGAGCCCTTTACACATTCCCAAGAAGAGGTTAGATGAGAATCTTGATTGGTTGAAGTTATTTTTTAATGAATGTCAATGAGGAAACATGGTGGATAATTCAATTAATATATGTGTATCTATTGTGAAAATGTAACCATGAAATTTACAGATTAATAATGAATATAGGTTGTATATTTTCTAACCTATAATAGGTCTGTCAGTAACTACAAGCTTCAATATTGTTTATGGTGAACAGAGTAAAATATCATACTAGAAAATTTGGAACATGTGGGTGTAGTTAAGTATTACTAAAAATGTGATACATTTTCTTATTATGTGATACATTTTCTTATTATCAACCCAATCAATCTAGTCTCTAGCCAATATTGAAAAGAATGATAGTGGTGTGGTTGAAGAAAAACTGTTTAAAAGAAAACACACATGTATTAAAAAAAAGGTATAAATCTCTAAGAGAGGAATACTAACGATTGAGACTAGGTTAATTACCATTGGGAATTCGTAGAAAAGTTGAATATCCATCTACCTAACTGGATTACAATCCTAGACTTTAATTAAAAAACCCTCAGAAAAAAGCAAGGCAAGTCCCATAACACTCTCATAAAAAAAAATCTCATCAAAAGAAAAGCAAGTCCCATAACACTCTAAGTAAATAAGTCTAGAAAAACATAGAAAGCCTTATAACATACTAATTGCAGTGACAAAAGGTAATATGTAAATACATATATATATAATAGTTGTATATTTACTAAAATATATTTAGATAAGTATGAGATAAATAATTAAAAAAAAAATACCCTAGAAGAAAATGAATTTATAAAAGGAACAATTATTATTCACTATTGTAAACTACAATACAAATTCCATTATTTTATTAATAAAAATCTATTATTTTATTAATAAGAAATATGTAGAGAGACGTATTTCTAAATAGAAACATTGGTATGCATGTCGCATACAAAGAATATATGTAGGAGAGTATTCCTCTAAAACGAGTACAGTAATGCATTCCATAAATTGAAGTATTGTAAACAAAATAGACAAGTATTTTTAAAACAAAAACCGTTTCCATATAGCCTCTAATAATGTCGGTCATGGAAGTAAGACTGGGCGAAGGAGAGGTGAAATAATATACTTCATAAAGACTGTATATGCGTTTTGTGACCACGAGGAATACATGAGGCATAGAAGAGAGAATACACGAAGCATATGACCGAATAAAAATAAATACTCCATTACAACGTCTAAACAGGACTCTAGGACCGGTTGGCCGTGACATGAAATAGAAAAAGACTCGATATATATAGACACGCAATACGCTTTTTTAATGGACTACACATAAAACCCTAAGTTTTGCAGTCTCAACAAAAGGGTCCTGGCCTGATGGTTTAAGAACAGTGGAAAGAAAAAACCTAGCATAGAGAGGCTTTACCCACATGGCTGGATATTATAGGAAGGTAACATCTTTTAAAATTGGAACGATAAAGACAAAATTAGCATGGCCCCTGCCCAAGGATGACACGCACAAATCGAAAAATGGTCCAAATTCGGTGAAAGAGTTCAAGAAGGTACGCAAGGCATTGGTGTTGTAGAGATCGTAATCGACCGAGCAAGGGAGAAATTGAGACTGGTGTGACGGCGAGGGTTAGGGTAGTTACACCAAAACTGACCCTAAATACCCATAGCTATCGTTCAACAGTTTATTACTGTGCACCGTCGAGATTTGGACACATCACAAGAACAATAATCAATGACAATGATTCTGATCGATCGCCATGCATTCAGTTATAAATTAAGCTAAGTTTCCAAATGTGTTGCGAAGAAAATGTTTAACATAACGTATAGTAAACCTTAGCCATGAGATGGCGTAAACCCTTGGTATTATATAAACGCTTTACAAGGAAGACGTTACAACAATGTAAGCCCATATGACTTCTTAAATCATCGCGACGGGGAAACTTATAATGAGGAGAGAAAACCCTTTGGAGTACCGAAGTACCTTTACATAAGCTATTAGGAAGAGGGGAAATCTATAGGATTCTCATGGTAAATTAGAGCCAAAAGGTTAACCTAACACTTTTGACGAGGACTGGTCAAAAGTGTCAGCTCAACCGTTTGGCTTTTATATATATATGGATTGCGGTGAGTTGGAGTAGGATTTGAGATTCATAATAACTGTTGAGATTAGATGAAAATGTAATAGTGAGAATATAATTAAACATGTAAAAGTGTTTTTATTAAACATGTAGATCTGTGTAGATGTGTCTCAAATATAATTTAATGGATAATGTATATAAATGATTATTATTTTTTTGTTTTTGTATAAGATAATAATTGAGTATATTTTTGTTAGATTTTTTTTGGATGTGAATGAAGAAATAAATGGAAGAATAAAAATTTTGTTTTTAAGAGGGATGTTATGAGTAATTTTGAATGTGATTATTTTTTTTTTTTTAATTTTAGAAAAAATTTCAATTATTAACTAGATTTTGAAAGTTATTGTAAATATATCTTTAGATGATGAAAAATGCATCAACCATTGTAGATTTCTCTAATAATTACTTATTTAGAATATTGATTTTTTGCAATGTTTTGAATGAATAAAATATGAGTAGTTTGGATCAATGGACTAAATTAGTAAGTATGGAAGTTTAAATATTTTCTGAATAGAAATTCTTTTGAGAATTTGATAAAAAATATGAATTTGTATATATGGATAATTTTTCTAATTATATTGAGAAACATATTAATTTGGGAATAGCACTTCTGATTTTTTTTTCAAAAGTAATAATCTAATTTTTATTTTGTGATTTACAATCATGCTTTTTCATGATTATGTTTTTCCATCCAATAGAGTAAATGACCCTAAACTAGGTTCACACTAATTACCAAAAAAAAAAAAATCGCTATGAGCAAAAGTAATAATTTGATAATACAATAATGTGTTAGCTCTTTCACATGATTAGATAATCTATATCATTTTATACAATAATGTGGTTTCTCTGCTTTATGACATATTTTAGCCTAAAACCACCTAGTATTATTTTTTAGCAAAATGAACCCACAAAAAATCATTCTATAAAGTAGAGTTGTTTTACTTCTTATCTACTTTGGGTCAAGGCAATTTTGTATTTAAAATCAACCAATTATTCTTTTAATTTCTTTATAGTTGTAAACTACAACAATATTGTCAAAATAGACCGAATTACATTATCTTTGTTATGAGGAACTATGTATATTTTTTTTGAACAATACATACAATCAAATAATTTTGATATTTGACAAATAATTTTAATTTGTTTCTAAATTCATTTATTGTGAAATTTTAATATAAAAAATAAATTTTTAAAGAAAAAATAAGTTTTCTTTATTAATTATAAGAGAATAATAAAATTCAGAATTAAATAAGTCATTTGTGTGTTATCTTTATTTTGGTTTTTTGTTTTTTTCTGCTAAAATTTTTAATTAAAACTTTGTAATTTGTTATTTTATTTTTTCAATTATGATAAATATATGAAAATTTTTAATATAATTATATTATCTAAAAAAATTAATTCAAAATTTATAATTTTAAACCTAATCTTCTTAACCAAAAATATAAATATCCAAACAACCAAACAAAATTGTATTAATGACAAACGAGAATCCAAATTCCAATCTTCGTAGGAACCTCATGGATAACGTAGAGTGCGGATGGCATGTCATCTGGGTTCTGTTTGAACGCATATTTAAGACCTATTTTATTTGAAAGACACCAGAAAATGAAATCAAGAAAGATTTGTAGTGAAAATCTTGCATATTTTATAAATGTGTAAATATGAGTTATAGTTCAGAAAGAAAATATTCTACAAACCAATACTAACTATTTCTTAATGGAAGATTAATTTTGTACTTGTTTAATTACTATACAAAGCATAAATATTGTTTAATGGAAGATTAAGTTTTGCACGTCTTTCATTATTATAGCCGCGGACAGCATGATATCAGATCTTGTAATTGATTACGTGTCAAATCCATTCAATTAAGTTCTAAATTAGTTCCTGAAACTTACTATTACAATTTGGAGAGTAATTATTTTAATCATATTAAAAATAATATTATTTCTTATATTTATATTTATGTCTATTTATATATGGTATTATTTAGGGAGGTATTTCACTGCTAAAAATAGATAGATAAAATCTGCTTTATTTAATTAAAAATTGGTAGTAGAAGTGTTTGAATTTTGCATTTATGATAAAAATGGATTTAACAATATCAAAAATATAGCTGTACCTAAAATATTGAAATATTTCCAAAAATTCTTGTTAGATTTTATTTCCAAATAATTTATATATATATATATATATATATATATATATATATATATATATTTCATTAATGAGAATGTGTTATTCATCTTGTTTTTAACCCAGTGTAAATTAAAATGTCTAAAATGTTAGTGCAACCAAAGTATGAATTGAAATGTTTTTTAAGCATGAAATTACCAAAAAAAATTACGTTGCTATAGTGTTATCTAACTTATTTTTAAAAATAACTTTTCACACTCTAAAATCATACCAACATCTATATCCATCTTGAAACCATATAATTATAATACAATTATAATTGGCATCGCAATATAAGATACTTTATATATTTTAATTATGTATAATAATTATACAAGTATAATTGGCATATGTTAACGAGTAAGAAGTGAGGGTGGAATTTGTCATGTAATATATCATACTTTATATATTTTAATTATGTATAATCATTATACAAGTATAATTGGCATGTGTTAACGAGTAAGAAGTGAGGGTGGAATTTTTTGATGTAAATTATTTAATTTGGTGAGTGTTTTAGGTTTTAAATTCCTTCTTAATAAGAATTTTTTTTAATGACTTTCTTGAACATTCAAATATAAGTTTGTTTCCACATCTATCTATTAAAATAGGTTTAAAATTTGCAATCCAATTCAATTTATTTAATATCAAATTGATCAAAGTTGAAATATAATACCTGATTCCACTTAATGTTTTAAGAGGATAGCGTTTGAATCATATATGTTTTGAAAGGACAATGTTTGAATCATATATGTATATGATCTTTAAAGACACATGGATTACTTGCAAAATTTGTTTTTTCTTTTTACCACCTGGACGTCAAAGAAAGAAGATGTCGTTCATTTTCTTGAGCAGCGTTTTTCTATACAAATAACTTGAAATATTTTTACATACAACTAATATACATATTCTCTTTAATGTCGAACCAAGTACTAGTAATTTTCAGCAACCTAAGCACAAATCAGGTGAAAAGTTACAACCAATATACATATTCTCTTGAATGTCGAACCAAGTACTAGTAATTTTCAGCAACCTAACAACAAATCAGGTGAAAAGTTAGGTGAATGTAAAGATTTATTAGATGCATATTAAAGTATTTTTTCTACACAAATAGTGTTGCACCAGCTAGTTTCCTTTCATGTCTACTTTGATAAAGGAAATTTCGTACTTACCTAATTAATATAAAATTATATGAATGGGTGAAAAAATAAATTAAAAAATAATATTAAATTTATATATAAATAAAAAAAAATGTTACACTTTTACATGACAAATAATAATGTGAAGACTTATGAACCATAGCCATGAACCATAGCCACGCCATGGTAGTATTAACCGACCCATTTCTCATGTTCAATGAGAATTTGAGTCTATGTACTCCAACCAATTCAAATAACATTATGTGGCATAAGCGAGCCAGAGCTGCACGGAAACAAACATCCTTTCACCGTCAATGGAATCTTACTTTCCCTATACAATGACTATCCAATGTTGAATTTATGCAAGCAAGAGACATGAAGGGTTAAATTTGATGTCTATTTATTAGTTTTTGCACTTTCTATCATCAAAATATAGTTTATTTTGAAATAAACTCTGAGAATTAACTTGCAAATAATTTTGAAAGATATCAAAGTGACGACTTTATAAAAAAAAATAGAAATTTGAAAATATATATTTATTTATTTATTTATTTTTGATACTGGGATATGTGGAGTTGTGGATTTTTCTTACACTATATCCTATTTTAATATACATAAAATTAAAATTAAATAAAACTAGCAATTGCACCACAAGTTGTAAAGGAAACGTCGTAAGTCTGAAATATAGGAAGAACCATAAGAAACAATAACATAGAAAAAAGAAGTAAAATTTTTATGCAATTATAAACATTTATGTGCGCCATCAAAGAAACTTTAATTTTGCACAACGATTTCCAATGTCACCATTGTCTTGTAGGTTCTTGCTAGGAGAATGCCTTTCTAACCAGTGCCTATTGTATATACCCTTCTAGGTATTTGGGACCACACAAGTTCATATTATTTCAAATTTCATTTCAGAGAAGAAATAAACAACCTATTAACCAATTAGTCTCATTTCTCTACCAAATGTCGTTTGAAATCTAATTCTTATCTGCATCCAACCTAGTTCCAAAAAATTCCATTACCTTCAACTGAAGCACACAAAAATTGCAATGCATTTGAATATGAGGATACCAATTAGATGATTCAACAATGTGTATTTTCCATTTGTCGTCCTGTATCTAAACTTTTTGGCCATTTCCAATTTTCCAAGAAAGCCACTAATATTTGAGAATTCAAAGAAACTAAATGGAGAATTAAAAAAGGAACGTCAATTGACACACAAAGATAGATAAATTGTATACACCCACTAATGATTATCATTTTTCTTGGTTGTTACATTTTATGGATTGTCATAGTGTTAGTATTGAGAAATGCAAGGGAGGAATGATGTACAAGATAATGAAAGAAACTTTTGATGCCACAGAAATATCAATTCTATGAAGTTGCATTGATGTGTAAGATTTTCCTATACTGGCCTTATTGGTTTATTTTGTATTGAGAAATTTCTTGATATAAACTTTAAAGAATGGAAACAGTAACATCAATGAATTTGACATTGGACGAAGACTCAAATTAAGATTGTTTTGAATTTTATCATATTTTTCCTTATTGCTCCATTAGTGTTGAACTTGGATCCCATTTATTGGAATTTTTCCTAAACATTAACACATGCACAGGCCAACACATGAAACAATTAAAACATCTAAAGTACAATGAAACAAAGATATCTAAAATTTGGCATGCCTCAAAATAATGCGTGGAAAGAAATATTGAACAACAAGAATCAATCCATTACTTGGATCAACATAAATGACTACTATTAAAGTGTTGTAATCTTTAAACATTCATTAATATATAACAGGCTCCCAATCTTCAAACATTAATTAATATATAAGAGGCTCCAAACTAATCTTAATGTACCTCATCGAAAGATAAAAATCATTCTTTGGTTTGTAGATCAGCTTATGACCTGATATGTAGGTTACGTTATGTCCCAGAAAGCTCTATTTGGAAGATTCAAACGTTTCTTGATTGTTAGACTGTTACTTATACAATTAAGTATTCATGGTGTCTCTCCTTCCTGAACATATTTTATTTTAGGTCAAATAGTCTCGTCAGCTTTTCCAGCTCGAGAAGGGAAAAAAAAACCTTTATATTGTTCTTCATGATAAATCTGAATTATTAGAATTTTTCTTCAAACAATGAAAATCTTGATTTTATGGGACTCAGATCATTTTTATTTGAATTTTTCTTGAGACAATGAAAGTCTTGAGTTTATTGGATTCAGTCATTTTTTCTTCAACAAATTCCATGTATATATTTTCCAGTTTTCTATTACTATTCAAAAAGTATTAGAGCAAATTGGACCTATTCGCTGCTAGTCCAATTTATCAGAACCATTGTTACTTTATGTTGCTCTATCAATAGGGCAACCTAATAAAGCGATATATGACGCCAGACAACTGTGAGACAACTTCAAAGATTTCCTTTCAATTTCCCGTCTCTATAAGTTTGGGGCTTTAGAAAGAAAAAACATCTAATACATGGATCAGATTTTCTCCAATGAACGTGTTATTTTCCAGCTTTGAAAATAGAGTGGAGCTTCGCTGAACATACATCAGATTTTATCGAACAAACATGTCTTGTTATCTTGTATGCCCCCTTGATGAAGTCAGGGTCAAGAGAGAAGACTCATGGTAATCAAAATTCCATAGTGATAAAAATCGAAATGTTGAGCACCTAGAAATACTCTGGCAAATCCATCAGCTTTCTTGATCAGTTCATCAATGAGAATTTCTCCAAGATTGGCATCCTTGTTTTGTCGAAGCAAAGCAGAAGAGGGATACATATTCACAACCATGCCAAGCCTTCACCCTGTCTCTTTTGAATAGCTATATGGTCACCTAATTGACATAGCAATAGCAATAATTTTTCACATGGAGCTTAGCTTTGAGATGTGATAGAACTCGGCCAGAGGGGTTAAAACTTAATTTAGTTGTGCAGTGATCAGACTTAGTATTACCTATTATCATCTTGACATTGACACCAAGGTCGAGAGCTCAACGAATAGTTTCTACACTGTCCTCACGAGGTAGGTTGAATAAAGACAACAAACCCACATATTTCCATGGGCCTCTGTGACTATCCTTTCTCTTCTCTGGCGCTTTTTGTGATTGGGATAGTTTAGGAGGTTTAATTATGAGTTTGTTGTAGTAGCTCAGATGAAAAATTAAAAACTTAAACCAATTCTAAGTCCAAGGGTGTTTATTTCATTAACTAAATGGTGTACCTGGCTGTCCACAGCAAGGGATCGAAGTCCACGGGCTGCAAACTTATCAATCATCGAGTGTACCTTATTTCTCAAATCTACAGTGCAGTTGTAGAGTGCAAGGATATGTGGCAGGCATAGATAGATACTTAGGACCCAAAACACCCATATTATAAGATAATTAATTATTCGTATCAGTATGGATAATCTTTATAATGAATCACCTACTCTGGTGCCCCTTTACTAGCCCTATGGAAATTTCCTTTAGAGTCAATATAGATAAGGGATGTGCACTTATCCACAATATTGAAAGGCAAGAAGTGAACTTCGGTAATTCATGCTTTAAAATATGGTTCAAACATATGATTGGTATTGAACCATCTAGACATGAACATTGAAATTTTTCTATGACAATTAAAGGAGTCAGAAGAATTATCCTACATTCAGCCCTAATTTAATCAAATCACCTCAATAAGATTCTTATCAATGCTCAACTTGTTGAGGGTGAGTGTTTTGATTTTATCACTGCTGAGAACATTCGCTACAGCCATTTCCTCTATGGAAGTCATTCTCTTTGTAATAGCCCCCTTTGTGTGCATCAGTACAATTGTGCAGCGATAGCCACAAGATGAGTTACGAGAGGAATTGGATAGGGGCATATGATCATTTAAAATTATGTTTTCAATGGTAAAAAATGATGTGAACTATCTCCTAACCTGTTTAGAGAGCTTATGAGAGCCTATGTCCATGGTTACTGACAATACAGTGGGCATTACAATAGGAATTCTACCAATCAATAGCACAAGAAGTTTTTTAATCCCATCTTGGTGCGATCGTTTTTGAATAGGGTACATGACAATAATTTCTATGACTATTCCAATTACAATTGAACAAATACAAAATTTAATAATTGCTGCAAGAACCTACACCATAACATGAATATTACACCACAATTGAGTTTAGCTTTTCACCAACTGAAAGATGGAGTACTAGTAACTAAACCAAGCCATATAATTCAGTTAATTTACCCATGTCACATGGAATCTACAAACCTTTTGAAAATGACCCACTTGGTTTGTGCTATCCACCAAATGAGATGCCTTTCCAAATAATGTGTGAACTCTAGTAGCTATAACCACGACTTCAATCTCTCCTTGTTTACAAGTAGAACCTAAGTAAACCTCATCTCCTGGATTCTTAGTTCTCTTACCTGCATCCAACCTAGTTCCAAAAAAATCCATTATTTCAATTTGAATTTTTTCAGGTTGTCCAAGGGTCTTTTATTATATCTTATATTCTCTCCTGAGCAAACCATGTTTGCCCTAAACTCCAAAATCTAGTAAAAATTTCATACAAATTCCAAACCAACTTTCAATAAATAGAGATTCTCTTTCAGGACATTTCTCTTTTTCAATTACTAATGGATAATTGGTCAAATTTCCATCCATATAAATCTTCCTTAATCTTCCTACTTTTAAATTTTCATTGCCTAAATAATCCCAGTGAAAAGAATGTCTGTTAAAGATAGATATGATCCAACACAAAAAGATGTAAAGAGAACATGATTCAAATGAAAAGTCCATTCACACAATTACAATATATATATCATATTTATCACTAACAGATATTATGACTATTGAAATTTCTAGACCATGTCCTGGAATATTTCAATTAGATGTAGTATCTTCTACTTAAATTAGAAATAAAGGGAGAATATAAGATGAATTAAAGAACATAGCTGGAACTGGGATAATAGAAATCAATGAGCCTGCTCCTTCTTGGGTTTCACCACAAAAACAGGGCACTGTACATGGTGAACAAAACAGTCACTCACACTGCTAAGAAACACCCTGGAAAATCCAATATCATCTTCTTAATTAAGTGTTATATTGCAAACTAAAAACCCAATATAAACCTGAATATATATTTACCAGTTTTACAAAATAAAACGCTAATAGAAACCTGAAAAGTGAAATGCTAGTTTTTTAAAATGACAATGGCATGAATCATTCGAAATCATGCATATCAATAGCAATGCTTATTTTTCAAATACACTTCTCACAACTGCAAATGGGGAAAATTTTTGATTGGTAATACCTTTTAAGGGCTCCATAACCATACTACCTGACACCAACATGTCAGGATGGTACTTTTTGGTAGAATTGCTTATGACCTCCCTCGCTTCTCCAGTCTGAATCTCAGTTTCCGAAGTCATCTGGAACAGTGGCCAAAAAACTATAAGGTTTTCCATTATGAAAATACAGAGGGAAGAAGAACGGAAAAGTTGCAAAATGCCATTTGTGTGATTAGTGAAAGACTATTATGTGAATCCTAATAACATGGAGCTCATGTACTAAAGGATATTCCTATTAAAGTTTTCAATCCCAACTAAAATGAGCCAAGACCTTCATGTATAGAATCTTCTTGAAGTTAATTGTGTCAATAAATTCTCAAATTTTCATATAGACACCTATCATAAGTCTAATTTGAACCAGTATCTTGCTAATAGATGGGTTTTGAATTTTTTGTTTAAGTTGAATTTGAACCAGATTTAGTATGCATCCCAAGATTGCAATGATCAAGGTTGCATTTCTTGAATTCCAATATTTCCATTCAATTGAACATCAAAATAATTTTAAATATGGAATGAACCCAGCAATATAGTTGACACCAAATTCTTAAAGTAAAATTGACAATATGAGTAGATCTTACATTTTTGGCTTTTCATATTTCCATTTCTTTGGCGAAAATCTTCACTGTAGACTTCTTGATATTGTTTTCCAATGTTTGCAGCACATCTGCTAGCACCATCAACCCTCCCCATGCCAAACTGCAATCAGAACTCTGACTTCAACAAACCCAAAAATAGAGAAAAAAACTTCACATTGAAATGCCATTACAATGTCTGAGATGAATCAATAAAACACTCATCCACTTCTTTGTTTGGCCTAAAAGATTAAAACCCTTGTAAATTGTCATTGCCCAAATAATCCCAGTGAAAAGAATGTCTATTAAAGATAGATATGATCCAACACAAAAAGATGTAAAGGGAACATGATTCGAATGAAAAATAAATTCATGCAATTATAGTATATATATCATATTTATCACCAGCAGATATTATGACTATTGAAATTCCCTGACCATGTCTTGGAATATTTCAATTAGATGTAGTATCTACTGCTTATTCAGAAATAAAGGGAAAATATAAGATGAATTAAATCACATAGGTGGCACTGGGCTAATAGAAATCAATGAGCCTGCTCCTTGGGTTTCAACACAACAATAGGGCACTGTACATGGTAAACACAATAGTCACTCACACCGCCAATAAAAACCCTACATAAGCTGATATCATCTGCTTAATTAAGTGTTATATTGCAAACTAAAAACCCAATAGAAACCTGAAATTATATGTACCAGTTTTACAAAATAAAACTCCAATCAAAACCTGAAAAGAGAACTTCCATTTTTTTAAAGCGACATTGGCATGAATCATTCAAAATCATGCATATTAATAACAATTCTTATTTTGCAAATTCAATTCTCAAAGCCACAAATGGGGAGAAATTTTGATCAGTAATACCTTTTAAGGGATCCATAACCATACTAACTAACACCAAAATGATAGGATGGTACTTTTTGGCAGCATTACATATGAACTCCCTGGCTTCTCAAGTCTGAATCTCACTTTCCGGAGTCATCCCAAATAGTGGCCAAAAAACTATAAGGTTTTCCATTATGAAACTACAGAGGGAAGAAGAACAGAAAAGTTGCACAATTCCATTTGTGTGATTAGTGAATGACTATTCCATGAGTCCTAATAACATGGATCTTATCTACTAAAGGATCATATAGGCACCTATCATAAGTCCAATTTGAACCAGTATCTTACTAATAGATGGGTTTTTAATTTTTTTCTTTAAGTCCAATTTGAATGAGATTTAGTATGCATCCCAAGATTGCAATGATCAATGTTGCATTTCTTGAATTCCAATATTTCCATTCAACTGAACATCAAAAAAAATTTAAATCTGGAATAAACCTAGTAATCTAGTTCACACCAACTTCTTGAAGTGCAATGGACAACATGAGTAGATCTTACATTTTTGGCTTTGCATTTTTCCCTTGCTTTGGCGAAAATCTTCTCTGTAGACTTCTTGATATCATTTTCCAATGTTTGCAACACATCTGTTGGCACCATCAGCCCTGCGCATGCGAAACTGTAATCAAAACTTTGACTTCAACAAACCCAAAAATAGAGCAAAACACTTCACATTGAAATGCCATCACAATATCTGAGATGAATCAATAAAACACTCATTCTACTGCTTTATGTGGCCTAAAAGATTAAAATATTTTCCATCAATAAATAGAAGAGTATTATATCATTTTACTGTGAATTATATCCATATCAGCTAGCCATTCAAGAGGGTGTAACTCATGTGGTAGAGAGGAGTGGATATTATTCTATCCATAGGGTTCCAGTCTTACCAAAATTGATATGCTCACGGGTTCATCTAGACACATGTGAGTTTTCCATGGATGTAACTAGTATTGATCTGGGTACAATAAACCCCCGCGAAAAAATAATAAGTTTCCTGACAAAAAACCCTAAAGTGACTGACTTGAGCTTCCAGTTACGAATTATGAAATTGGAGATCACTGAGCATGAATGAGGATGATTCTATCATCTGATGCAAATAGTTTGTTAAGAGCCCATTGGGGAGCGCTGAGAGGCCAAATATCTCCTAACCTGTTGAGAGAGCTTATGAGAGCCAATTTCCATGGTTACTGACAATACAGTGGGCATTGCAATAGGAATTTACTTACAGGAAAAATCATGTGTCAAAATTAATAGTCTAAAATCACTACAGTAAGGAGGTGCCTGTAACACCCCTAGTTTATGTGTTTTTAAAACTAGACATTTGAACTCTAATCCTAAGGGGAGTGGACCCCAAAGGACAAGTATTTTGTGAATGTAATTAAATATTTAATTTGGAGGAAATGAAGAAAAGGATTTTGTGCAGATTGACCAAAAGAAGAAATTTGAGATCACTTGCTAAATCCATGAGGATGGATGAAGGCAAATACTTCCCCGCAATCTTTCAAAAATCCTTGAAAGAAATTATTTCTAATTTAGATTTTTGAGGAAAAATCTAAATTCCCCAATGATGAGGAAAATAGTTGGGAAGAGGTAAAGAAAGCTGGAAAAGCTGGGGAAAAGCATAAAACAGCTTTAAAAAAAATCCCTAAATAGGGAAGCCTAGGCAAACAGGAAGAAAAGCATCCTGATATTCTGGACGTAGAATTAGAAACAGGATTTGGGGAATAACAACTTAAATAAGCTGCTCTTATACAGATTAGAGGTTGATCTGTACTAGGAGGGATCTCAGCTCGGGGGTGAATTCTGAAGATAAACGAATTCTAAGGTTGGGTGGATCGGTCATCTAATTAAGTGGTATGCACAGTTCAGTTTTATTCTTATGTTATGAATTGTAGATGTAAATTTTTATGTTGCATGGAAAGTAATGTATATGCATGATGTGTGTGATACTATTCCATACATTCAACAGAAACTTCAGTAGATTTAGACTTCAATTTCTGTACAGTTGTAGGAATCACATGTATGGGAAAGAATTCATCAGAATCTCTAAACCATAACTGGTTTAAATCTGAGAATACATATTTCCCAAAAGAAATTTAATGATTTAACTTTAATCTGCTTCTGGTTTAGTAATTAATTCTAGCATGTATACATGGTGAAAAGTAGCATGAGATGCATGTTACAATGGCTAAAATTAGAATCAGAGGATTTGTAAGTTGAGTTAGAAATAAATGGGATAAACATGACATAAGGGCTATAGTAAATATGTCAACCATGCACAATGGAAGTAGAACATAAACACATTTCAGTATGTAATCAAGCACTTTTATCAGTCAAAATGTCATGAGAAATAATTGTGTAAGTGTCCACAGTAAATTAAAAATGAGACGAATATCTAAGATTTACTATAAGAGAATTCTCAGATCACACTTATAGTTATCACGACCAAAATGGGTGAACTATATTGTTATATCTATCCCGGTAGTAGAAGAAAGATAAACCTCAGACCATTAAATTACTGTGTATATATAGACACTACCAGGACATGCAATAAACTTTCTACAGAGTGATACATAAATGAATGAGAATCAAGTCATTATGAAAAAAATAAGTTATACCTGATTGATATATGTAACAAGATAGTTCCTCAGTGACATGCATAGAACTACTGTGCAATTCTATTTACATACAAAATATATTACTCGGGATTATTCAAACTACCCATTAACAGAAATTTGTGAACCGGACTGAAGGGTCGGCTTAATAAACTGATGAAAGAAACTCGGAATATTATGCAAGGAGAATAAAACCATAGAATACATTCAGTTATATTAGAGAAACAACAATAGAAGCTATATTCTCTTTGAACAGGAAACTCTATACATCGGTAACAAATTTAGCAGACGATACTATACTAGAAGAAGAGTTCTAGCAATTAAATATTATAAACAAAAATTTTGGAACACGACCCGTATAGATTTTAATTGACGAGGAACTAAAATTACTATACATAACTATACACTGAAAAGCAGATAGAGAACTAAGTTATATACATATATGTACACATATAAATCTATATGACAGTGAAGTCGGTTCCAGAATTGAAAACAAATAGATTCTCTCCCCTCCGAGGAGAAGTCAACCAAATTTATTACTCAAAAATTATTACAAACTTATAACCCTGATATCCAAATTTCTCCGGTAGGAGATAAGGAGTTTAAATAGGGTAAACTAAATTATCGTTCCCTCTGAGGAATTGGTACGAGGCACCAACTTGTGAGTAAGAGGGAAGCGAGATTAATAGTCGAGCTAAACGCATATAAGCCAAATGATTAGTAGAGAGTGCGATAGTCGTCATATACCTGCAACGAATAAGAGATAGAGTACGTGAGGGAAAATAAACAAGAATAATAATTACAACCTAAACGGTAGGTAAACCACAAAAATGAAAACAAACATTTACAACTTACCTGACAATGTATTCAGGGAGCTTGGGCAACGGAGAAACTGGAACAAACAAATACACCAGGCTATTAACACTTGAGAAAAATCGAAATTTAGAAATGTAGAAGAAATAGCAATGGAAATGTTATGTCACTGGAAAGCAATGAGATGGAAATACCTTCTCGGAAGAACCTTGCAACGTCTCCAAACCACGTTGAGGGAGTCAAATACGCGTGAACGTGCAGGTCATCAATGCTTACTGTAACTCACCGAAGCGAGAGCGAGCATGACATTAAGGCAAACTCAAATTTCATATACACCATCCGGTAAGCACTGTAATTGAAGTGAAAGCAAAAGAGAGCTGTATAAAAAAAAAATGGTTGACTAAGTTTTAATCTATCCTAATCGTTAAACTCCAACTCTGAACTTATATACATACTGATATAATTAAAACGCAGAGATAGGAGGATTGGAAGGTCGAACTGGATGAACGATATCCATTAAAAGTCGTTACCTGGGTTGAAGAGTGCGACGTCATAGTTCTCACGTAGCTCCAGGAAGTGTGAGGAGCGACACATATGAATGATTCCTCTGGCGTAGTAGGAGAACAAAATGATAAAATGAACTCTGGAACAGCTCTGTGGAAAACCCTCAATACGATAGGCGAAAATGAAGTCATATGATGAACGTAAACGTGTTATACGCCTTTGAAACCTTAATCCCAGACAATCACCACCATACATGTGGCTAGAGATGCCCAATTCCGAGCACTGAAAGGTAGTAAGTCTCGTAATTCCATAAGAATCCAAAAAGGTTAAGTCTTAATGTTTAATTTTAATGTAGCGTACCATCCAAATGGAATTGATACGAGCAATAAAAGGCGAAGTACTCCATATCACGTTGGCAGATTTGGCCTGTAGCATAGAACAAGAGAAAAGTAAACCAGAATGGATAACAAAGCCCTAGCGTACTACAAAGTGTCGACGTGAGAAATCGAGCCATAAAGACAAGGTACGAAATCCTCAAATCAAATTGAATGGCATCGAAAATAGAAATGAGGTGGTAGCACGTCGAGTTTATTTTGTGAATGATGCATAAGAATAAGTGTCAAGCGCCACCATAGAATTCAGTTAGAATGATATGGTAGGGCTGCAAAGTCCGAAGAGAAAACCCCCTTACAGAATGTAGTTATATTGTTAAGAAAAATACAGTGATATTACACATACCGAGTTGGACGGTACCCTATTATATTAGGGAGAGGTACAATAGGGGTGTTATTATATAAAAATTAAAGTTAAGTAGGTATGTTTGATACCTATATACATTTTGAAGTTCTAAGAAGTCAAACGACTAATATATACCTAAGAGTAGATGATCATACATATCGATAGGAATTAGCACAAGAGGGTGGGGGTGATTGTAGGCCCAAGTGTATGGAAACCGATTGTACCATAACTCAAGATGAATGTTAGGCTCTCAGAAGTACTTATAACACCCTTACAAACAGAACTTAAGGGTTGATTTAAATGTATTGAAAATAATAAAATGGAGTGTGAAAATTAAAATAAAAAGAGTAGTACAGGGATGTAACTAAACTTGCAATTGAGATGGAAGCTAGTATATATTGACTGGGGTATAGTAAGTATGTGGAAATGAAATGTGTATTAAACAACGAGAAATCTAAGTGTGATGGTATAACAATTCTGTGGGAATTTTTCTTATAGGTTATTGAAAAAAAAAAAATTTCTGTGTGGGAAAGTGAAGGGGAGGTGTGAAAAATGGTATCAGAGCCCAATTTATAAAACTGGGCTGGTGACATTGTGCTCACTGTGACTGTGTGTTCTCTGCATAAATTGATTTCTGTAGAAAAAAAAAAAATTATGTTTTTTTTTTTTTTTAATTTCAACTGATCTGTGTTGTGTAGTGTACAGTGGTGCTGAAATGGCAGAGGGCGACGAAATTTATGTTGATCTGCGTGATGAGGATAGTGCACCAGATCCTAATGCGCCCATGATGGCTATGTTGCGGAGGTTGCAACAAGAATTCGCTGAGATAAAAAGCCAGAATGATAGATTGTCATTAGCCAGTGAGGAGTAGGAAAAGCTCATCAGAGAATTAACTTCGCGGAACAGCCAAGAAGGCGAGGGTTCCGGAAAGAGGAAGACTGATGAGTCTGAGGATGATGATACTGTTAGGTATCAGTATAAACAGAAAAAGGAAACACAGGGGGAATTCCGAAAGATCAAGCCTCCCTCCTATGATGGGGAGAAGGAGGAAGATGCTGAAGCCTGGTTGTTGAACATGATTAAGTACTTCCAGGTTTATGAATATGAAAGCAATCTGAAGGCCATATTAGCTGTCTACCAACTACAAGGCAAGGCTACCTTGTGGTGGGAGGAGACGAAAATGGTCCATGAAATCGATGAAAAGACAGTTACTTGGGAGGATTTCCAAGTTAAGTTCAAAAACCGCTACCTGAATGAACGCTACTATGATGATAAAGCCAAGGAATTTCACGAACTTAGACTGGGACAACTCACTATTGATGATTTTGTTACTAAGTTTAAAAATCTGTTGAGATATGTACCCTAAATAAGGGAAGAAAAGGCAAAGGTACAAAGGTTTTTGAATTTTTTGCCTGCTGTATACAAAGAGAAGATTGAGTTTGATAACCCAAAAACAATTGAAGAAGGTGTTAGAAAAGCAAGATTGTGCTACCAACAGTTCAAAAGCAAAAATGAACATGGAAAAAACTGGGTCAATAAGAGTGAATTCAAAGGGAAGAAACATAAACCAGCCTATTTGAAGAATTTTGGCAGAGATCATCAGCGGAAAAAATTCAATAAACCCAAAGAAAGTCAAACTGCTCAATCTCAAGTGGCTTAAAAAAAAATAGAGGGAGACAGTAAAAAGGAAGGGACAGTCAAAATGAAGGAACCCTTGAAATGTTGGGGCTATGGAGAACCCCATCTCCTGAGGGATTGCCCTCATCGAAACATTCAGATGATCATGAGAGATCGAGAAGCTACAATAGTAAATGATATAGCAAGAAATATACCTACCATCAGTGCAGCCTTGGAAAATCGACAAGCAGACCATCAAGCTACCATGGTCGAAATGGAGGGTAAGATTTCTCGCCAATCTGTCACTGTTTTGATTGATCCAGGTGCTTATTTGAGTTACATTAGTCCAAAAATTGTAGAAAAATGTAATCTTAAACCTGAAAAATTTCAGCAGTCATGGTTGGTTCAACTGGCTACTGGAACCAAGAGGAAAGTAACACATAAATTGCCCCTAACAGCAATGAAATTAAATAATTTTCAAACAAAAGTAAACCTGAACATTCTGCCTTTAGGTTCATATGACTTGCTGATAGAAATGGACTGGCTGGAAAAGAAGAAAGCCCTGATAAACTGCTGGGATAAGACCCTGCATTGTATGGATGAGGAAGGGAAACCTTTTGTTCTTAAAGGAAAACAAAAACCTGTCTCTGTAAGACAAATATCAGCCCTACAATTAAAACGAACAACTAGAAAAGGATACCATGTTTATGCAGTACATGTAGAAGGAATAGAACAGAAAACTGAAGAAAATTTGCTGGATGCATTGCCAGTAGTAAGGGAGTTTAAAGAAGTTTTTCCAGAAGAAATCCCTCATCTTCCCCCGAAAAGAGAAATTGACTTCTCAATCGATCTGGTTCCGAGAGCAACACCTGTCTCTCGAGCCCCTTATCGAATGAGTCCCCCTGAACTCATAGAATTGAAAATGCAATTGCAAGAGTTGTTGGATAAAGGTTACATCAGACCGAGTGTGTCTCCTTGGTGAGCCCCGGTGCTGTTTGTGAAAAAGAAAGATGGAAAGTTTAGGATGTGCATTGATTATCATCAACTGAATAGGCTGACCATTAAAAATGGATACCCCTTGCCCCGAATTGATGATCTGTTTGACCAGGTTAGAGGGGCTTCAGTTTTTTCGAAAATTGACCTAAGTATGGGTTATCACCAACTTAGAATTAAAGAAGAAGACATCAGCAAAACAACCTTTCAAACCAGGTATTGTCACTAGGAATTTGTAGTCCTACCTTTTGGCTTGACAAATGCCCCTGCCACATTTATGTGCTTAATGAACAGTGTGTTAAATAAGTACTTGGATAAATTTGTCCTTGTGTTCATAGATGATATTTTAGTCTACTCAAGAAATGAGGAGGAACATCAAGAGCACTTGAGGATGGTACTGCAAACTTTGAAAGAAAACCAGCTATATGCCAAGTTCAGTAAATGTGAATTTTATAAAGACAAGATTCAATACTTGGGGCATATTATTTCTGAACAAGGGCTGGCTGTTGATCCTAACAAGATAAAAGCTATTAAAGAATGGCCTGTACCAACTGATGTTTCAGCAGTAAGATCATTCATGGGAATTGCAGGCTATTATCACAGATTTGTGGAGAGATTTTCTGCCATAGCATATCCCATAACTTCCCTGCAAAGGAAGGGTGTCAAATTTGAGTGGACTGAAAAGTGCCAAAATAGTTTTGAACAATTGAAGCTCAAACTCACTACAGCTCCTATACTGAAAATTGCAGATCCAGATAAAGAATTTGTGGTATGTACAGATGCATGTAGAGAGGGGTTGGGAGGAGTTCTGTTGCAGGACAATGCGGTTATTGCATATGAATCTAGGAAACTGAAGATACATGAACAGAACTATAGTGCCTATGATTTGGAGTTAGCTGCTGTTATTCATGCCTTGAAAATGTGGCGACATTATCTCCTTGGGAAAAAATTTATATTGATGACTGATCATATTAGTCTTAAATACTTCTTTTCCCAAACTGATCTGAATGCAAGACAGGCCAGATGGCTGTCCTTTCTAAGTGAATTTGACATGGATATAAAACATATCAGAGAGAAAGAAAATAAAATTGCTGATGCTTTAAGTAGAAATGCTTTTCAAATTATAGGCAGTAGTGGAATTATTTCCCAGTTTGATTTAGAAGAGTTAGTGAAACAGGAAATAGACCAGGATCCCAATTATGAGAATATACAAGTGAAAATCTGGAAGAAGGAGATGGTTGATTTCACTCAAAACTATAAAGGATTGGTTTGTTATAAAAACAGATTGTATATTCAAAATGTAGAAACTCTAAAAATGGAGATTTTAGATGAATATCACAAACAACCATACGCAGGACATCCAGGATATCAGAAAATGTTAACAGCTTTGAAAAAGAAGTTGTTTTGGCTAGGAATGAAGCGAGATGTAGCAGAATATTTAACTAGATGCATGGAATGTCAACTAGTCAAAGTTGAGCATCAACATGCTGCTGGCCTTTTGAACCCTTTGCCGATTGCAGAGTGGAAATGGGACATAGTTCCATGGATTTCATAACAGTATTACCAAAAACCAAATACCAGCATGATTCGGTGATGGTGGTAGTGGACACTTTAACAAAAGCTGCACATTTCATACCAGTGAAACTACCTTTGGGACAGCTCAAGTAGCAATTGTGTTCCTGAAGGAGGTAGTAAGACTCCATGGAGTTCTGAAGGTGATTATGTTTGACCGAGATGCTAAGTTTACAGCAGCTTTTTGGAAAGGGCTATTTGGAGGGATGGGTACCAAGTTGAATTTTAGTACTGCTTACCACTCTCAGACAGATGGTCAAACAGAGAGAACTAATCAAATTCTGGAGGACATGCTGAGAATGTATGTGATGGATAGGCCAGCAAAGTGGGAAGATTATTTTCTCTTAGCTGAATTTGCCTATAACAACAGCTACCAATCCTCCATCAAAATGAGTCCGTTTGAGGCACTGTATGGAAGAAAATGTCGTACTCCTTTGAGCTGGAGCCAGCCAGAAGATAAACTAATGTTGGGACTAGATGCTTTACAGGAAATGGAAAGAATTGTTAAACAGATACAAAGAAACATCAAGATAGCGCAAGATCGCCAGAAAAACTATGCTGATAAGAAACGGGTGCACCGAAAATTTAAAGTGGGAGAGCATGTGTATTTGCGCATTAAACCAAAAAAGAGTACACTTTATGCTGGAAGTTGTGCAAACCTAGCTCCTAGATATTGTGGTCCTTTTGAAGTATTAGAAAGGGTGGGACCAGTAGCTTACAAGCTGGCCTTACCACCCCATGTTAGAGTCCATGATGTGTTTCATGTTTCGTTATTAAAGAGATATGTACATGATGCTTCTCACATAGTTGATTGGAATGTTGTACAGGTGGAACCAGAAGGGGAGTTTCTGCCAGAACCGCTTCAAATATTGGAGCGGGAAGAAATTGAATTGAGAAATTGAACAGTAGCAAGAGTAAAGGTGCAGTGGAAGCACTTTACTGCTGAAGAAGCTACCTGGGAAAGAGAAGCTGAAATGATGGAAAGATGTCCATTTTTGTTTGAAAAATGAACTCTAGTAGTTAAATAACAACACCGAGGATGGTGTTTGCTTTTAGAGGGGGAATATGTAACACCCCTAGTTTATGTGTTTTTAAAACTAGACATTTGAACTCTAATCCTAAGGGGAGTGGACCCCAAAGGACAAGTATTTTGTGAATGTAATTAAATATTTAATTTGGAGGAAATGAAGAAAAGGATTTTGTGCAGATTGACCAAAAGAAGAAATTTGAGATCACTTGCTAAATCCATGAGGATGGATGAAGGCAAATAATTCCCCACAATATTTCAAAAATGCTTGAAAGAAATTATTTCTAATTTAGATTTTTGAGGAAAAATCTAAACTCCCCAATGATGAGGAAAATAGTTGGGAAGAGGTAAAGAAAGCTGGAAAATCTGGGGAAAAGCATAAAACAGCTTTAAAGAAAATCCCTAAATAGGGAAGCCTAGGCAAACATGAAGAAAAGCATCCTGATATTATGGGCGTAGAATTAGAAACAGGCTTTGGGGAATAACAGGTTAAATAAGCTGCTCTTATGCAAATTAGAGGTTGATCTGTACTAGGAGGGATCTCAGCTCGGGGGTGAATTCTGAAGATAAACGAATTCTAAGGTTGGGTGGATTGGTCATCTAATTAAGTGGTATGCAAAGTTCAGTTTTAATCTTATGTTATGAATTGTAGATGTAAATTTTTATGTTGCATGGAAAGTATTGTATATGCATGTTGTGTGTGATACTATTCCATACATTTAATAGAAACTTCAGCAGATTTAGCCTTCAATTTCTGTACAGTTGTAGGAATCACATGTATGGGAAAGAATTCATCAGAATCTCTAAACCATAACTGGTTTAAATCTGAGAATACATATTTCCCAAAAGAAATTTAATGATTTAACTTTAATCTGCTTCTGGTTTAGTAATTAATTCTAGCATGTATACATAGTGAAAAGTAGCATGAGATGCATGTTACAATGGCTAAAAGTAGAATCAGATGAGTTGTAAGTTGAGTTAGAAATAAATTGGCTGAACCTGACCATAAGGGCTATAGTAAATATGTCAACCATGCACAATGGAAGTAGAACAAAAACACATTTCAGTATGTAATCATCCATTTTTATCAGTCAAAATGTCATGAGAAATAATTGTGTAAGTGTCCACAGTAAATTAAAAATGAGACGAATATCTAAGATTTACTATAAGAGAATTCTCAGATCACACTTATAGTTATGACGACCAAAATGGGTGAATTATATCATTATATCTATCCCGGTAGTAGAAGAAAGATAAACCTCAGACCATTAAATTACTTTGTATATATAGACACTACCAGGACATGCAATAAACTTTCTACAGAGTGGTACATAAATGAATGAGAATCAAGTCATTATGAAAAAAAATAAGTTAGACCTGATTGATATAGGTAACAAGATAGTTCCTCAGTTACATGCATAGAACTACTGTGCAATTCTGTTTACATACAAAACATATTACTCGGGATTATTCAAACTACCCATTAAAAGAAATTTGTGAACCGGACTGAAGGGTCGGCTTAATAGACTGATGAAAGAAACTGGGAATATTATGCCAGGAGAATAAAACCATAGAATACATTCAGTTATATTAGATCAAAAACAACAGAAGCTATATTCTCTTTGCACAGGAAACTCTATACATCGGTAACAAATTTAGCAGACGATACTATACTAGAAGAAGAGTTCTAGCAATTAAATATTATAAAAAAAAAATTTGGAACACGACCCGTATATATTTTAATTGACGAGGAACTAAAATTACTATACATAACGTTTCCATCGAAATTCACACTGAAAAGCAGATAGAGAACTGAGCTATATACATATATGTACACATATAAATCTATATGACAGTGTAGTCGGTTCCAGAATTGAAAACAAATAGATTCTCTCCCCTCGGAGGAGAAGTCAACCAAAGTTATTACTCAAAAATTATTACAAACTTATAACCCTGATATCCAAATTTCTCTGGTAGGAGATAAGGAATTTAAATAGGGTAAACTAAATTATCGTTCCCTCTGAGGAATTGGTATGAGGCACCAACCTGTGAGTAAGAGGGAAGCAAGATTAATAGTCGAGCTAAACGCATATAAGCCAAATGGTTAGCAGAGAGTGTGATAGTCGTCATATACCTGCAACGAATAAGAGATAGAGTACGTGGAGGAAAATAAAAAAGAATAATAATTACAACCTGAATGGGAGGTTAAACCACAAAAACTAAAACAAACATTTACAACTTACCTGACAATGTATTCAGGGAGCTTGGGCAACGAAGACACTGGAACAAACAAATACGCCATGCTATTAACACTTGAGAAAAATCGAAATTTAGAAATGTAGAAGAAATAGCAATGGAAATGTTATGTCACCGGAAAGCAATGAGATGGAAATACCTTCTCGGAAGAACCTTGCAACGTCTCCAAACCACATTGAGGGAGTCAAATACGCGTGAACGCCCAGGTCATCAACGCTTACTGTAAATCACCGAAGCGAGAGCGAGCATGACATTAAGGCAAACTCAAATTTCATATACACCATCTGATAAGCACTGTAATTGAAGTGAAAGCAAAGGAGAGCTGTATAAAAAGAAAAAATGGTTGACTAAGTTTTAATCTATCCTAATCGTTAAACTCCAACTCTGAACTTATATACATACTGATATAATTAAAACGAAAAGATAGGAGGATTGGAAGGTCGAACTGGATGAACGATATCCATTAAAAGTTGTTACCTGGGTTGAAGAGTGCGACGTCATAGTTCTCACATAGCTCCAGCAGGTGTGAGGAGCGACACATATGAACGATTGCTCTAGCATAGTAGGAGAACAAAATGATAAAACGAACTCTGGAACAGCTCTGTGGAAAACCCTCAATACGATAGGCGAAAATGAAGTCATATGTTGAACGCAAACGTTTTATACGCCTTTGAAACCCTAATCCCAGACAATCACCACCATACACGTGGCTGGAGATGCCCAATTTCGAGCACTGAAAGGTAGTAAGTCTCGTAATTCCACAAGAATCCAAAAAGGTTAAGTCTTAATGTTCAATTTTAATGCAGCGTACCATCCAACTGGAATTGATACGAGCAATAAAGGGCGAAGTACTCCATATCACATTGGCAGATTTGGCCAGTAGCATAGAATAAGAGAAAAGTAAACTGGAATGGATAAAAAAACCCTAGCATACTACAAAGTGTCGACGTGAGAAATCGAGCCATAAAGACAAGGTACGAAATCCTCAAAGCAAATTGAATGGCATCGAAACTAGAAATGAGGTGGTAGCACGTCGAGTTGATTTCGTGAACGATGCATAAGAATAAGTGTCAAGCGCCACCATAGAGTTCAGTTAGAACGATATGGTAGGGCTGCAAAGTCCGAAGAGAAAAACCCCTTACAAAATGTAGTTATATTGTTAAGAACAATACAGTGATATTACACATACCGAGTTGGACGGTACCCTATTATATTAGGGAGAGGTACAATAGGGGTGTTATTATATAAAAATTAAAGTTAAGTAGGTATGTGTGATACCGATATACATGTTGAAGTTCTAAGAAGTCAAACGACTAATATATACCTAAGAGTAGATGATCATACATATCGATATGAATTAGCACAAGAGGGTGGGGGTGATTGTAGGCCCAAGTGTATGAAAACCGATTATACCATAAACTCAAGATGAATGTTAGGCTCTCAGAAGTACTCATAACACCCTTACAAACAGAATTTAAGGGTTGATTTAAATGTATTGAAAATAATAAAATGGAGTGTGAAAATTAAAATAAAAAGAGTAGTAAAAGGATGTAACTAAACTTGCAATTGAGATGGAAGCTAGTATATATTGACTGGGGTATAGTAAGGATGTGGAAATGAAATGTGTATTAAACAGCTAGAAATCTAAGTGTGATGGTATAACAATTATGTGGGAATTATTCTTATAGGATACTGAAAAAAGAAAAAAAAAATTGTCTGGGAAAATGAAGTGGAGGTGTGAAAAATGGTATCAGAGCCCAAGTTATAAAACTGGGCTGGTGACATTGTGCTCACTGTGACTGTGTGTTCTCTGTATAAATTGATTTCTGCAGAAAAAAAAAAAAAAATTATGTTTTTTTTCCACTGATCTGTGTTGTGTAGTGTACAGTGGTGCTGAAATGGCAGAGGGCGAAGAAATTTATGTTGATCTGCGTGATGAGGATAGTGCACCAGATCCTAATGCGCCCATGATGGCTATGTTGCGGAGGTTGCAACAAGAATTGGCTGAGATAAAAAGCCAGAATGAGAGATTGTCATTAGCCAGTGAGGAGCAGGAAAAGCTCATCAGAGAATTAACTTCGCGGAACAGCCAAGAAAGCGAGGGTTCCGGAAAGAGGAAGACTGATGAGTCTGAGGATGATGATGCTGTTAGGTATCAGTATAAACAGAAAACGGAATTACAGGGGGAATTCCGAAAGATCAAGCCTCCCTCCTATGATGGGGAGAAGGAGGAAGATGCTGAAGCCTGGTTGTTGAACATGATTAAGTACTTCCAAGTTTATGAATATGAAAGAAATCTGAAGGCCAGATTAGCTGTCTACCAACTACAAGGTAAGGCTACCTTGTGGTGGGAGGAGACGAAAATGGTCCATGCAATCGATGAAAAGACAGTTACTTGGGAGGATTTCCAAGTTAAGTTCAAAAACCGCTACCTGAATGAACTCTACTATGATGATAAAGCCAAGGAATTTCACGAACTTAGACTGGGACAGCTCACTATTGATGAGTTTGTTACTAATTTTACAAATATGTTGAGATATGTACCCTACATAAGGGAAGAAAAGGCAAAGGTACAAAGGTTTCTGAACTGTTTGCCTGCTGTATACAAAGAGAAGATCGAGTTTGATAACCCAAAAACAATGGACGAAGCTGTTAGAAAAGCAAGATTGTGCTACCAACAGTTCAAAAGAAAAACTGAACATGGAAAAAACTGGGTCAATAAGAGTGAATTCAAAGGGAAGAAACAAAAACCAGCGTATTTGAAGAATTTTGGCAGAGATCATCAACGGAAAAAATTCAATAAACCCAAAGAAAGTCAAACTTCTCAATCTCAAGTGGCTTCAAAACAAATAGAGGGAGACAGTAAAAAGGAAGGGACAGTCAAAATGAAGGAACCCTTGAAATGTTGGGGCTGTGGAGAACCCCATCTCCTGAGGGATTGTCCTCATCGAAACATTCAGATGATCATGAGAGATTGAGAAGCTACAACAGTAAATGATATAGAAAGAAATATACCTACCATCAGTGCAGCCTTGGAAAATCGATAAGCAAACCATCAAGCTACCATGGTCGAAATGGAGGGTAAGATTTCTGGCCAATCTGTCACTGTTTTGATTGATCCAGGTGCTTCTTTGAGTTAAATTAGTCCAAATATTGTAGAAAAATGTAATCTTAAACTTGAAAATTTTCAGCAGTCATGGTTGGTTTAACTGGCTACTGGAACGAAGAGGAAAGTAACACATAAACTGCCCCTAACAGCAATGAAATTAAATGATTTTCAAACAGAAGTAAACCTGAACATTCTGCCTTTAGGTTCATATGACTGGCTGATAGGAATGGACTGGCTAGAAAAGAAGAAAGCCCTGATAAACTGCTCGGATAAGACCCTGCATTGTATGGATGAGGAAGGGAAACCTTTTGTTCTTAAAGGAAAACAAAAACCTGTCTCTGTAAGACAAATATCAGCCCTGCAATTAAAACGAACAGCTAGAAAAGGATACCAAGTTTATGCAGTACATGTAGAAGGAATAGAACAAAAAACTGAAGAAAATCTGCTGGATGCATTGCCAGTAGTAAGGGAGTTTAAAGAATTTTTTCCAGAAGAAATCCCTCATCTTCCCCCCAAAAGAGAAATTGACTTCTCAATCGATCTGGTGCCGGGAGCAACACCTGTCTCCCGAGCCCCTTATCGAATGAGTCCCCCTAAACTCATAGAATTGAAAATGCAATTGCAAGAGTTGTTGGATAAAGGTTATATCAGACTGAGTGTGTCTCCTTGGGGAGCCCCAGTGCTGTTTGTGAAAAAGAAAGATGGAACGTTTAGGATGTGCATTGATTATCGTCAACTGAATAAGCCGACCATTAAAAACAGATACCCCTTGCCCCGAATTGATGATCTATTCGACCAGGTTAGAGGGGCTTCAATTTTTTCTAAAATTGACCTAAGGATGGGTTACCACCAACTTAGAATTAAAGAAGAAGACATCAGCGAAACAGCCTTTCGAACCAGGTATGGTCACTACGAATTTGTAGTCCTACCTTTTGGCTTGACAAATGCCCCTACCACATTTATGTGCTTAATGAACAGTGTGTTAAATAAGTACCTGGATAAATTTGTCCTTGTGTTCATAGATGATATTTTAGTCTACTCAAGAAATGAGGAGGAACATCAAGAGCACTTGAGGATGGTACTGCAAACTTTGAAAGAAAACCAGCTATATCCCAAGTTTAGTAAATGTGAATTTTATAAAGACAAGATTCAATACTTGGGGCATATTATTTCGGAACAAGGGCTGGCTGTTGATCCTGACAAGATAAAAGCTATTAAAGAATGCCCTGTACCAACTGATGTTTCAGCAGTAAGATCATTCATGGGAATTGCAGGCTATTATCGCAGATTTGTGGAGAGATTTTCTGCCATAGCATATCCCATAACTTCCCTGCAAAGGAAGGGTGTCAAATTTGAGTGGACTGAAAAGTGCCAAAACAGTTTTGAACAATTGAAGCTGAAACTCACTACAGCTCCTATACTAAAAATTGCAGATCCAGATAAAGAATTTGTGGTATGTACAGATGCATGTAGAGAGGGGTTGGGAGGAGTTCTGTTGCAGGACAATGCAATTATTGCATATGAATCTAGGATTTGGAGTTAGCTGCTATTATTCATGCCTTGAAAATGTGGCGACATTATCTCCTTGGAAAAAAAATTATATTGATGACTGATCATATTAGTCTTAAATACTTCTTTTCCCAAACTGATCTGAATGCGAGACAGGCCAGATGGTTGTCCTTTCTAAGTGAATTTGACATGGATATAAAACATATCAGAGGGAAAGAAAATAAAATTGTTGATGCTTTAAGTAGAAATGCTTTTCAAATTATAGGCAGTAGTGGAAGTAGTGCCCAGTTTGATTTAGAAGAGTTAGTGAAACAGGCAGCAGACCAGGATCCCAACTATGAGAATATACAAGTGAAAATCCGGAAGAAGGAGATGGCTAATTTCACTCAAAACTATAAAGGATTGGTTTGTTATAAAAACAGATTGTATATTCCAAATGTAGAAACTCTAAAAAGGGAGATTTTAGATGAATATCACAAACAGCCATACGCAGGACATCCAAGATATCAGAAAATTTTAACAGCTTTGAAAAAGAAGTTGTTTTGGCCAGGAATGAAGCAAGATGTAGCAGAATATTTAACTAGATGTATGGACTGTCAACTAGTCAAAGTTGAGCATCAACATCCTGCTGGCCTTTTGAATCCTTTGCCGATTGCAGAGTGGAAATGGGACACAGTTTCCATGGATTTCATAACAGGATTACCAAAAAACAAATACCAGCATGATTCAGTGATGGTGGTAGTGGACACTTTAACAAAAGCTGCACATTTCATACCAGTGAAATCTACCTTTGGGACAGCTCAAGTAGCAAATGTGTTCCTGAAGGAGGTAGTAAGACTCCATGGAGTTTCGAAGGTGATTTTGTCTGACCGAGATGCTAAGTTTACAACAGCTTTTTGGAAAGGGCTATTTGGAGGGATGGGTACCAAGTTGAATTTTAGTACTGCTTACCACCCTCAGACAGATGGTCAAACGGAGAGAACTAATCAAATTCTGGAGGAAATGCTGAGAATGTATGTGATGGATAGGCCAGCAAAGTGGGAAGATTATTTTCACTTAGCTGAATTTTCCTATAACAACAGCTACCAATCCTCCATCAAAATGAGTCCGTTTGAGGCACTGTATGGAAGAAAATGTCGTACTCCTTTGAGCTGGAGCCAGCCAGAAGATAAAATAATGTTGGGACCAGATGATTTATAGGAAATGGAAAGAATTGTTAAACAGATACAAAGAAACATCAAGACAGCGCAAGATCGCCAGAAAAACTATGCTGATAAGAAACGGGTGCACCGAGAATTTAAAGTGGGAGAGCATGTGTATCTGCGCATTAAACCAAAAAAGAGTACACTTTATGCTGGAAGTTGTGCAAAACTACCTCCTAGATATTGTGGTCCTTTTGAAGTATTAGAAAGGGCCGGACAAGTAGCTTACAAGCTGGCCTTACCACCCCATGTTAGAGTCCATGATGTGTTTCATGTTTCGTTATTAAAGAGATATATACATGATGCTTCTCACATAGTTGATTGGAATGTTGTACAGGTGGAACCAGAAGGGGAGTTTCTGCCAGAACCGCTTCAAATATTGGAGCGGGAAGAAATTGAATTGAGAAATCGAACAGTAGCAAGAGTAAAGGTGCAGTGGAAAAACTTTACTGCTGAAGAAGATACCTGGGAAAGAGAAGCTGAAATGATGGAAAGATATCCATTTTTGTTTGAAAAATGAACTCTAGTGGTTAAATAAAAACACCGAGGACGGTGTTTGCTTTTAGAGGGGGAATATGTAACACCCCTAGTTTATGTGTTTTTAAAACTAGACATTTGAACTCTAATCCTAAGGGGAGAGGACCCCAAAGGACAAGTATTTTGTGAATGTAATTAAATATTTAATTTGGAGGAAATGAAGAAAAGGATTTTGTGCAGATTAACCAAAAGAATAAATTTGAGATCACTTGCTAAATCCATGAGGATGGATGAAGGCAAATACTTCCCCAAAATCTTTCAAAAATCCTTGAAAGAAATTATTTCTAATTTAGATTTTTGAGGAAAAATCTAAATTCCCCAATGATGAGGAAAATAGTTGGGAAGAGGTAAAGAAAGATGGAAAAACTGGGGAAAAGCATAAAACAGCTTTAAAAAAATCCCTAAATATGGAAGCCTAGGGAAACAGGAAGAAAAGCATCCTGATATTCTGGACGCATAATTAGAAACAGGCTTTGGGGAATAACAGCTTAAATAAGCTGCTCTTATACAGATTAGAGGTTGATCTGTACTAGGAGGGATCTCAGCTCGGGGGTGAATTCTGAAGATAAACGAATTCTAAGGTTGGCTGGATTGGTCATCTAATTAAGTGGTATGCACAGTTCAGTTTTAATCTTATGTTATGAATTGTAGATGTAAATTTTTATGTTGCATGGAAAGTATTGTATATGCATGTTGTGTGTGATACTATTCCATACATTTAACAGAAACTTCAGTAGATTTAGCCTTCAATTTCTGTACAGTTGTAGGAATCACATGTATGGGAAATAATTCATCAAAATCTCTAAACCATAACTGGTTTAAATCTGAGAATACATATTTCCCAAAAGAATTTTAATGATTTAACTTCAATCTGCTTCTGGTTTAGTAATTAATTCTAGCATGTATACATAGTGAAAAGTAGCATGAGATGCATGTTACAATGGCTAAAAGTAGAATCAGATGAGTGGTAAGTTGAGTTAGAAATAAATTGGCTAAACCTGACATAAGGGCTATAGTAAATATGTCAACCATGCACAATGGAAGTAGAACAGAAACACATTTCAGTATGTAATCATCCATTTTTATCAGTCAAAATGTCATGAGAAATAATTGTGTAAGTGTCCAAAGTAAATTAAAAATGAGACGAATATCTAAGATTTACTATAAGAGAATTCTCAGATCACACTTATAGTTATCACGACCAAAATGGGTGAATTATATCATTATATCTATCCCGGTAGTTGAAGAAAGATAAACCTCAGACCATTAAATTACTCTGTATATATAGACACTACCAGGACATGCAATAAACTTTCTATAGAGTGGTACATAAATGAATGAGAATAAAGTCATTATGAAAAAAAATAAGTTAGAACTGATTGATATAGGTAACAAGATAGTTCCTCAGTTACATGCATAGAACTACTGTGCAATTTTGTTTACATACAAAACATATTACTCGGGATTATTCAAACTACCCATTAACAGAAATTTGTGAACCGGACTGAAGGGTCGGCTTAATAGACTGATGAAAGAAACTGGGTATATTATGCCAGGAGAATAAAACCATAGAATACATTCAGTTATATTAGATCAACAACAACAGAAGCTATATTCTCTTTGAACAGGAAACTCTATACATCGGTAACAAATTTAGCAGATGATACTATACTAGAAGAAGAGTTCTAGCAATTAAATATTATAAACAAAAATTTTGGAACACGACCCATATAGATTTTAATTGACGAGGAACTAAAATTACTATACATAATGTTTCCATCGAAATTCACACTGAAAAGCAGATAGAGAACTGAGTTATATACATATATGTACACATATAAATCTATATGACAGTGAAGTCGGTTCCAGAATTGAAAACAAATAGATTCTCTCCCCTCGGAGGAGAAGTCAACCAAAGTTATTACTCAAAAATTATTACAAACTTATAACCCTGATATCCAAATTTCTCCAGTAGGAGATAAGGAATTTAAATAGGGTAAACTAAATTATCATCCCCTCTGAGGAATTGGTACGAGCCACCAACCTGTGAGTAAGAGGGAAGTGAGATTAATAGTCGAGCTAAACGCATATAAGCCAAATGGTTAGCAGAGAGTGCGATAGTCGTCATATACCTGCAACGAATAAGAGATAGAGTACGTGAGGGAAAATAAACAAGAATAATAATTACAACCTGAATGGGAGGTTAAACCACAAAAACGAAAACAAACATTTACAACTTACCTAACTATGTATTTAGGGAGCTTGGGCAACGGAGACACTGGAACAAACAAATAAGCCAGGCTATTAACACTTGAGAAAAATCAAAATTTAGAAATGCAAAAGAAATAGCAATGGAAATGTTATGTCACCGAAAAGCAATGAGATGGAAATACCTTCTCGGAAGAACCTTGCAACATCTCCAAACCATGTTGAGGGAGTCAAATACGCGTGAACGCCCAGGTCATCAACGCTTACTGTAACTCACTGAAGCGAGAGCGAGCATGACATTAAGGAAAACTCAAATTTCATATACACCATCCGATAAGCACTGTAATTGAAGTGAAAGCAAAGGAGAGCTGTATTAAAAAAAAAAATGGTTGACTAAGTTTTAATCTATCCTAATTGTTAAACTCCAACTCTGAACTTATATACATACTGATATAATTAAAACGCAGAGATAGGAGGATTGGAAGGTCGAACTGGATGAACGATATCCATTAAAAGTCGTTACCTGGGTTGAAGAGTGCGACGTCATAGCTCTCACATAGCTCCAGGAGGTGTGAGGAGCGACACATATGAACGATTCCTCTGGCATATTAGGAGAACAAAATGATAAAACGAACTCTGGAATAGCTCTGTGGAAAACCCTCAATACGATAGGCGAAAATGAAGTCATATGTTGAACGCAAACATTTTATACGCCTTTGAAACCCTAATCTTAGACAATCACCACCATACATGTGGTTGGAGATGCCCAATTCTGAGCACTGAAAGGTAGTATGTCTCGTAATTCCAGAAGAATCCAAAAAGGTTAAGTCTTAGTGTTCAATTTTAATGCAGCGTACCATCCAACCGGAATTGATACGAGCAATAAAGGGTGAAATACTCCATATCACGTTGGTAGATTTGGCCAGTAGCGTAGAACAGGAGCAAAGTAAATCAGAATGGATAACAAAACCCTAGCGTACTACAAAGTGTCGACGTGAGAAATCAAGCCATAAAGACAAGGTATGAAATCCTCAAAGCAAATTGAATGGCATCGAAACTAGAAATGAGGTGGTAGCACGTCGAGTTGATTTCGTGAACGATGCATAAGAATAAGTGTCAAGCACCACCATAGAGTTCAGTTAGAACGATATGGTAGGGCTGCAAAGTCCGAAGAGAAAAACCCCTTACATAATGTAGTTATATTGTTAAGAACAATACAGTGATATTACACATACCTAGTTGGAAGGTACCCTATTATATTAGGGAGAGGTACAATAGGGGTGTTATTATATAAGAATTAAAGTTAAGTAGGTATGTGTGATACCTATATACATGTTGAAGTTCTAAGAAGTCAAATGACTAATATATACCTAAGAGTAGATGATCATACATATCGATATGAATTAGCACAAGAGGGTGGGGGTGATTGTAGGCCCAAGTGTATGAAAACCGATTGTACCATAAACTCAAGATGAATGTTAGGCTCTCAGAAGTACTCATAACACCCTTACAAACAGAACGTAGGGGTTGATTCAAAATGTATTGAAAATAATAAAATGGAGTGTGAAAATTAAAATAAAAAGAGTAGTACAGGGATATAACTAAACTTGCAATTGAGATGGAAGCTAGTATATATTGACTGGGGTATAGTAAGGATGTGGAAATGAAATGTGTATTAAATAGCTAGAAATCTAAGTCTGATGGTATAAAAATTCTGTGGGAAATGTTTCATCTCATTTTATAAAGATCTTGGTTTGGGTTCAAAAACTTATCTTCAAAGTTTGGGTTTAAAAGCATTTCTTGGAAGCAAATTCATTTTACAAAGAATTTTTTTAGAAGACATTTCTTGGAGGTGGCCTGATTTTGGAAAAATTGTTTTGAACTTAAAAAAATTTCTTGGGCATACATTCAAAACACATTTCTTGGAGGTATGTATGCGTTTTGAGTTAAAGTAAATCTTTTGAGCTTCGTTTCATTTTTGTAAGACATTTTTCTCTCAAATTTTTTAAAGTGTTTTGGATTGGAGTATGTATTTTTTGCAAAAAAATTACACTAAATTTTTTTAAATTAAATCTTTTGTGTTGTTTTTTGTAATTGAGTTATTGTCTAATTTTTTGAAGGAAATTTTTTGAACTTCATACCCTATTATCATGGGAAATCGAAGAACTTGTGTGATAAAATATGATTGAAAAAGAGACCCTGAGGAACGTAGAGAAGAGACGAGACAAGCTCGCAAAAGAAAATTAGAAGCCCTCTCAATTATTGAAGAAGAAAATCAACCTCAAGTAGAAATTGAAGCAGGTATGTAAATTTAAATATGATTATCTATTGATATATTTAAAATTTTCCTTATGTAAAATGTGAAGCTTAATTTTTATTTGATGAACTAATTTGAAAAATATTTTGTTTAATGTAAACAAACTGAAATATTCCTCAAAATATTGAAGAAGAAAATCAACCTCAAGCAGAAATTGAAGGAGGTATGTAAATGTAAATATTATGATCTATTGATATATATTTAAAATTTTCCTAATGTAAAATGTGAAGCTTAATTTTTATTTGATGCACTAGTTTGAAAAATATTTTGTTTGATGTAAACAAACAGAGATATTCCTCAAAATATTGAAAAAGAAAATCAACCTCGAGCAGAAATTGAAGCAGGTATGTAAATATAAATATTATGATCTATTGATATATTTAAAATTTTCCTAATGTAAAATGTGAGCTTAACTTTTATTTGATGAACTAGTTTGAAAAATATTTGAAATTATAGATATATTTATTAATTTAGTTATTTATTGAATATGTACTATTTTTTTGAATATGTATAGATGAAATCACTATCGATAATGAAATGTTAGAAAATGTTGACACTCACACATATGGAGATAAAAAACCTCACCATGTTATATGATATCGTGTTAACTACATTTTTGAAAAGTATTTATTAAATGAGCGGGTGACAGTTCAGGCTCAAATTTTGAAAGGTCTCCTATCAT